>AP025048.1:39039226-39159921 GCA_036186865.1 Eustoma russellianum | reverse complement strand
ATCTATGAGCTTCTTTTTACAAATTCTTTATGTCAAACAGGGAAGCGTCAATATCTTTTAAAGGATTTAAAAGAAAAAAGTTGCCGTTTCTTTGGTGATAACCAAAATTGGAAAACAGAATTGAAAATGTTGACGTCTCCGGGAATATCGCTAAAGTTAAAAAAAATGAATTAAAAATGTTGACGACTGCCAGGTATCGCCGAGTTTCGGAAAAGGGAACTATTTATTCTTGGAAGCAGAGAAAGGGCAACAGAGTCATCATGATCCGAAAATAATTGATGGTTGATTATGTAAGTATTGCGTACTAATTATGGTTTATTTTGCAGTTGCTATGGGAGATGCTTTATCATAAGATTTCTACTAAAAGGAAAGCTTTCCACCGCCAGACTCGACTGTACGTATCCCATGGATTTCAAGAGCACTCCTAAGCCAGGAGAATGTAATGGTCCGTGCAGATTCCGAATCGAAGACGAGGAATTTTGTGATGATAAAAGTTGTACGTGTGATCTTAAGGTGGATATTTGCAAGATGCATAGCCCTTAGACACGAGGCACTGAAAATGCTATCGGAACATGTAGTTGTTCAAGTTTGTTTGTACTAGAGGTACTACCTTGCCTTTTTCTAGTACTTTCCCTTTCTGAATTAATAAGTGTAGACCTATGCTTCCTCGTGTTCCTTTGCGAAGCATTCAATATGTGTGTCCTTTTTCATTTTTGTTGTCTTGAAATATCCTGACCGGCAATTTTAGGTTAAACGTTTTAATATTTAAAAATTAAGCTGTATTGACTTTCCCTATTGAAATACCCTGACGGGATGGGTTTTGATCATGCATTTTAGGTCGTTTATGCTCATGCATCCTAGCAGTCTACAACGTCATGTTTATTTGGAATTTTTTGCCCTCCTTAATTACTTTTACTGATCATCTGCCACTAAAAAGAAAGCATAAAGGAAATTATCGCAGCTGTCATATTATTGTAGGGTTACTAAATGAAAACACCAGGAGCGGTAAGATGTGCAGCATAATTGTTATCCTAATCCGCAGATATTTGTTTATTTAATTTTATACGATGTGGGAAGGACAAAATTTTTGACATTTTCTTCCGTTGATATTATAATCAGAGCCACGATGTGGTGAAGGTACACAGTATAACGTATTAATATGTACAATATACGTTGACTAAACCACCATATAATGTGAAAAAATAAATCATTATAAAATGAAAAGATATTTATGTCATCCTGAGGTAGATTGTCACTTTATAAGAGAAAAGTTTCAAGAAGGCCTTATCTCACTCTTCCATATAAGGACAGGAGAACAATTGACAGATATATCTACTGAAGTGATGTGTGGAGTTAAAGTGAAGGGTTTTTGTAACAAGTTGGATATGACAAACATCTATGCTCTAGTTTGAGGGGAGTGGTACAGAATATGCTAGAAAATATGTAGTGTGTAAATATCCAATATTGGTTGTTGTGTAATTGTATCGTGTGAACTCATATTATAAATCGACAAGTCCAAGGTGCAGTTGGAGTTCAGAGTTTAGAGATATAATATTGTTCTACAAGGTGGTATGAATTTGTGTAAAGATATGTAATTTTGACCATTGAGGCTGTCCTGCCCTCTGCATTGACATTCATACTTTGGTGAATGGAGCAAGGAGGGAGTTCAGATACGGATATTTGTATTCATATATTCAGCTTTTGGTAGCTGTAGATGATGTAATTCCTTACAGGACTATCTTTTTGAAGGGAAATTTATAGTACTTCCACGAACATGATGTTATAAGTGAAATGGTGTAAGCAGGTGTTTATACACACACACCCCTATATATGTATATGTATGTATGTATATATATATATGTATATGTATGTATGTATATATATGTATATGTATGTATAATACACATACATAAATTTATGTAATTCAGGTTTCGTTGAAGTACATTGTTAGAATAAAAAAAATTGGCGGGAGGCAGATAGGATAGACTTTAATCTGTTCCAAAGACCCGACCTTGTCTATCTACAAACATTTTTTTTTTGCAGAAGATGTACTCGCATAATGATATTTCCTATAATGATCTTCGTCTAAAGATGTAGTATTGTGAAGCTGGCTATTGGTAGAGACCTCTGCTAATGCAGGTTCGGCATGTTAAGGACTGAGTTACCTGTAAACAGCTTGAGTTCAGCCCTACTTGGCATACTCAAGTTTTAATTTTGGCTAGGCTTGAAACTGAGCCAAAAGTTGGTTCATGAGTATGCTAGAATGTGTCTGGTTTCAGAGGCCGTTTTTTGATTTTGATACAATAGTTGCTGCATTGCTCCTGATTTTATCATTACGAGAGACCTGTCTTGTAAACTAATCCTAAAGGTCATATTGTTGATAGCAAACGGTAAAAATTTATATCTGTACCTAGACTGACTGGCATTATAGCTCAGATCATATCATTGGAAGCCTAAGACTTTTTCTGTTGTACGTGTACGTGCGAAATGTGATTTGTAGGTTATCTGAGTGTTCTCTTTTATCTATGTTAGCTGCGGTTTCATGAGGCATCATGGAGGTCACATATAATTTGATGAATATAAGCTCCATAATAGTTCCTATTTGATCACCAAGTGTTGTCTGGTTAAGGGTTGGATTTGCTTTAACAAAACAACCAGAAAAATATAATGATATATAATGATATTCAAAGATGTTGTGAAAAAACACAAGATGAACTAGTAGTATGTTCTTCAAATCTATGAAGAATCGATAACGAAGAACAAGAACCAAGTATCGTTGTTTTCTTCAATGTCCCTGCAAATTAAGATGCAGTAGATTGTAGAAGATAAACTTACAAGTCCATTCCAGGGTGTGAAAACAAATTCGGAAGTTCATAAAACAAACCAAATTCCAACGTTCTCTACATAAAGAAATGGTGCGGAAGGGGATGCAAGCCAAGGTATAATAAGCCTTCAGTTTTACTCCCTTTGTCCAAGTTTTAGAATATAAACTATTCAAGGAACATGAGTTTTTTACTTTTATCATTTGATAGATTCTGGTTTTCTATCCCTTTGTTATTTTTATTTGTTGTCTACACGGATAAGTTCGATATTGAATATAATTTGGTAACTTTATTATAAAAAATGAACAAAATCTTGAAATAGTCTGATCAAATTTTATGGAAGTCAATCATAAATACTGAACATTCATTAACAAAACTCCCTTTATTGTTACGTTTTTTTTATTATTATGGTTGTCATAAAATTTTTCGGACTGAACTTACAAAGAAAGAGTTGATAATGAAGAATGAAATTGAAACGGAAATAATAACTTAAAAACAGAGGTAGACAATTTAACATAAAGAAGGAAAGGATATTCGCGTAATTTGGGGAGGGGAAAAGCATTAGGACACTTGTACGGCACGTAATGACACTTATGTCCCTCTCCTCTCGTCTTACTCTTTACCTCGCATTCCCCACCTCCTCCTCCTCTCTACCCTCTTAGAAGCAAAAGCTCACAACTCCTTTGCCTGAATTCCAAATCGGAGCTGTCGCATTTCCGCCTCTTCCACCCCCTTCCCTTTCAGTTTTCGTTCATTCCTTCTCCAAATCACACTTCTACTTGGAGATTGTATCGGAGCATATACAAAAGCATTTGCCAGTAATTTGATTTGCCCGTTTAGCTTCCCTCCGATCAAATTTCCAGGTACTTCTCCTTCTCCTTTATCTTTCGCAATCGAATATAGATTTTTCAGCATTCATATCGTTTCAAATGCTATTGTAGCCCCGTCCTTTTCTATTTCTTCCTGCGTAGTTTGCTTTTTTCAGGGATTTCATTAAAATGAGGGTTGCTTTTGTTTTAAAATATATTTTTGGTATTTGGATGATTGATTTTTTTTGGGAAATGTTTGATGAAATTTTATCACGTCCGTTTGATAGGATATGAATTATATGAGCTATATTTTTGAAAAAGCGGAGCCCTTTTTTTCCACGAAAAGTTCCATCATTTTGTAGCTGATTTCAGCTGGTACTTAGGGATAAATGACTAAGTGATTTCTTTTTGGCGCGTGGAGAACTATAGTCTAATGAGAAACAGATGTCCTCAACATATGGGGAAATTTTGAATCAAGTAGGAATGCTACTATGCTAGTACGATGACATTGCTCATCCAGGCTCTTATTACGTAATAGTTTGTGACCTCAATCGATCAAATATTAACTTCGTTTTCTGCTTCCTTTCGGCATTGTACTCCCGGAGGTTTCTGATGATGCTGTTCAAAAATCTTTGAAGCATCAATTTCTCAAATAAGACGACTGGAAAGTTTGTCTATAATCCGCTAAAAGAATCTTTTTAACCATTTTAACCATCGCAAGATTTGATCTCCAACCTGGTATATTATCTGCTTGTGATCTTTGTACAGTTGCCTTTTTAGTGGTTGATTTCTCTCCCTTTCCTTTCATCTACAGATTCTTCTGGTTCTCCTGTCTGTGCTTTACATGGGAAGCAGTGAGCATAATGTTTCTTCCGATGATATTCTTTCATCTACGACTGCAAATGCCAATGGTGCTTCAGAAGCAGATGAGTCGCCCACAAATGAAAGTAACAATTATTCAAGATTAGTATCCCAGACAAGGACAGGAGATATTCTCAAAAAATTTGCCGGACCATCCTATGTGTACAGACATGACATAGTAAAGAACAGAAAAAATAGTAAGATTGGAATTGTCACTGAAGTTGCTGGCGACTCTGATTCTGAAAGCAGCTTATTGGACGACGAAGATGACGATGATGAAAATGGTGAAGAAGTTGATGGTGTTGTTAATGAAGCTGGTTCTAACACAGAAGGATTGCAAAATGGCGAAAAGTTAGACTGCTCTTCAGATGCTGATAGTAACAAGAGTCGTCATCTTCAAACTGACCATGTCAGGGTGCTTTGGGTTGACAGAAGTGAGACAACAGAAGATACAAATGCTGTAGAAGTTGTTGACAGGGGATTTTTGCATGGAGACTATGTTGCTGCTGCTTCGGACCCAACGGGTCAAATTGGGGTGGTGGTTGATGTTGATGTTTCTGTTGATTTATTAGCCTATGACAGTTCTTTTCAGAGAAATGTCTCGTGCAGAGACTTGAAACGCATTCGGGAATTCACTATTGGTGATTATGTTGTCCACGGGCCCTGGCTTGGTAGAATTGATGATGTGGTAGACAATGTAACGGTATTGTTTGATGATGGCTCTGTATGTAAAGTTGTAAAAGTTGATCCTCTGCGTCTTAAACCCGTTGGCAAGAACATTCTTGAAGATGGCCATTTCCCTTACTATCCTGGTCAACGTGTGAGGGCCTCTTCTTCTTCAGTATTCAAGAATTCCCGATGGCTTTCTGGCTTATGGAAAGTGAACCGCTTGGAAGGTACAGTCACTAAAGTTACCATTGGGTCTGTATTTGTATATTGGATAGCTTCTGCTGGCTATGGGACTGATGCTTCTTCTATGCCTGCGGAGGAGCAGAATCCTAAAAACTTGAAATTGTTATCTTGTTTTTCACATACAAATTGGGAACTGGGTGACTGGTGCCTTCTATCTTCTAGTTCGCAATTTTCCTCTGAAGCCATAGATACTAACTTGCGAATAGAAGAAAATGATTCTGCCAAAGATCCATTAGAATCTACTCAAAAGAATGCAGAATGTGATTCAGAAATTGTCACTTCAGAGGAGTCAAATGAACACATTTCCCCTTTGGAATGTGATGCTTGTACTTCATCTGATGGAAATGTTGAGATACTGGAAAGTAAAGTCTCTGCGGAATCCAGTTCATGTGGTAGCGTGCAATCTGTGCCAAAGGAATTACCTCATGTACCCCTCCATCGTAAAAAGATTCGTAAGGTTGTAATTAAGAGGGACCATAAATCAAAAAGAAAAGAGGAAAAGTTTGAAAGAGCTTCCATGATTGCTAATACTAAGACTAGAGTCAGTGTAGCTTGGCAGGATGGAACAACAGAACAAGGTTTGAGTTCCACAGCTTTGATCCCAATTGATACTCCTGGTGACCATGAATTTGTTCCAGAACAATATGTAGTTGAAAAAGCTTCTGATGATGATGATGATGCTAGCGAAATTGGACGCATTGGTGTCATTAAAATTGTTAATGCTAAAGAGAAGACGGCTTGTGTGAGATGGTTAAGGCAAGTTACAAGGGCCGACGATCCCAGAGAATTTGACAATGAAGAAGTAGTAAGCGTGTATCAACTAGAGGGGCATCCTGACTATGATTATTGTTATGGTGATGTAGTTGTTCGGTTATCGCCTGTTCCTATAGCAACAGAAGATGAAACTGTTGTGAGTTCTGAGAGAGAATCAGTCCTTTCACTTGAAACAAATGGCGTTATGCAAGAGAAGGAAAAGCAATCTGGAACTCAGATGGTGGAGGGTGTACAGACTGGCGATTCTTGTACTAAGTTCTCAGATCTCTCCTGGGTTGGGCACATCACTGGCCTCAAAAGTGGTGATATTGAAGTTACATGGGCTGATGGAATGATATCAATGGTATTTTCATTTGTCCTTTCTCCCAAACACACATCACATCTACCTGTTAGTATGTGCTATGTCTTAGTTTCTTAGACACAAGTCCTAACCAACAGGATATAGTTAACTATCTTGTCGTTTCGGAACCATTCATTTTCATAAGTTGTTCTCTTGAACTGGTGCTACTTCTTTTTAAAGTGCTATGTTACTCAGATGAGTCAACAATCGGTTAAAGTGAACTACTTGTTCGACGTTTACCTCAGACGTTTACCACACAGTAAAGTACGTGTATCATCAACACAACATTACCCCATTCTCTTGGAGACTTCCGTCTAGGGGTACATGGGGGTCGGATGTACGTAACCATACCCATATGTTAGAAACACACGTAGGTTGTTTCCCGATGACTCATAATGATACGTCAAGCTGTGTCGATCAACTGATACTTCACAATATAAGAAGTGCATCCAATTTAGTGAGTCATTTTGCTTTATTCCATCATGTTCCAAAGTCAAGAAAGAGTGTGTCATTGACTCAATTGGAAATGGAAACGACAGTAAAGTACTTGTATCATGCTTTGCAACTCTAGTAGTGTTCTCCTAGCAATAACTCATGCCATTTCATGACTCTGCTGTATTGGAATTGGGGTAACGATACATTTTGGGTGGTGGTTTAAGCAATGTGAGACTTGGGAAAACTTTATACATCTGGTATAATTTTAACTCTTGGTTTTGTTGGTCCTCAATCTCTTTATGTTGTTGGCAGTGATTGTGATGAATGCAATGTGAGTTTGTGTTGTGGCTTAGTTTCTTATCACGCAAATATGATAATTGTTTTGGGGCCCATTCATATGCGTAAGACAGTTCTTTTAAATGGATGCTCCTTGGTAAGTGCTATGATAGTTGATGATGTAGCAGTTAATTCAATTGGACTACTTGTTTGGTATTTGCTGCACATAGTTAAGTACTTGAACAGAATTGGTTGCAACTTAATAGTTCTCTCGTAGTAATACCCCTGGATTTCACGATTGTTTGAATTTGATTGAGACAAACAAAAGTTTTAGGCGGTGGTTTGATCAATATGAGACTTTGGAAAACTTTGTACATCTGATATGAAATTAGGTCTGTATGGTGTTAGGTTGGTCCCCAGGCTATTTATGTTGTTGGCCGTGATGACGATGAGTCAATTGCAGCTGGAAGTGACATTAGTGATGCAGCCAGCTGGGAAACCCTTGAAGACGGCGAGATGGAGACTTTTGACAATGGCACAGAGGTCTCTTCTTGAATGAGTATTTATCCTTGCTTCAGATGATATACTTTCTTTGAATTCCACGTCTTGGTAGTTGATTTTTCTTATTAGCCAAGCTTGAAGATTCATCCATCCTCAATGTGTGAAAGTTTGATCAGAATTTGGACTAGAATGTTGTAAAAAAAAACAAAGGCGTAGAATTCATGCTAACTGGTGTTCACATAAACTATGTTGCCATTCTTCTTGTCCTTTGCCAGAATCCCTCACACGTTTACTTTTATCATGCAGTAAGGTTTAGGAGATTTGCCCCTTCTGTGACATCCGATAAGATTATGAAGTTTTAGGAGTTTTGATCTTCCCTAGCTTCAAGGCTTGCCTGTTGGGTTTTGTTTGATTTGTATATAGGAGATCGAGTTTCATACGTGATCTTATAGCTGACCTGTGAAATGGTTGGTTTGTTTACTGACTTCATTGCAAGCCCTACAGTAGTCGTTTATTTATTTCTCTATTTCTGTGTGTTTTTTGTGTTCATTGAATGTGTTGAATGAACTTTATTTTGTAGGACTTAAAAAAAAACTTTATGTTGTAGGACACAGGGGGCCAAAATACTGGCGGTGTTAGTCCTGAAATTGAAGAGGGTTCTGAAAGTGCAGAAAATTCTGGAAGGAATGGTGCTCTTGCAATTCCTCTTGCTGCACTTGACTTTGTTTCCAGATTGGCCTCTGGAATATTCTCTAGGGGCAGAAAACTCGTAGATTCAGAATCCCAAACTGGAGATGAAATTCAATCCTTTGGAGAGGCTGTAAGAGGAGATCATGACGAGGGATCGAGTTCTCAAATATCTAATGAAGTGGAAAGTACCGACAACCATAGCACTGATAGAAAGGAAGAGGAACAGGAAACCCCAGGGACGCCAACGTTTTCGAATCTAGCAGTTGTTAGTAACTTGGACCAAGATGCAAGTGGCCCAGTTAATCAGGATAGTGACTGGTATAGTTTCAAGGCGTTTGATATCATTCAAGATCCTTGTGACCATTACTTTTTGGGGGCAAATGAACAGGTTGGTAAAATTGTGGATGTTGTACCTAGTTACTTGTCATTCGCCTCTCCGCTTTCTTGGCAGACAAAGTAAATCACCATTTGTACACATACTTGTGTATAACAGCATAAGTAGTTCCCTGTGTGTCATTTGTTTGTAAATTTTTACTCATTTCCATATTTACACTTTACAGAACTTCGCTGGAAGGAAATGGCTGAAAAAGGTTCAACAAGACTGGAATATCCTGCAGAATAACCTGCCTGGTATGTTTATCGGTTGTCTAAACTTACTGATGTACTACGAATGGCAAACTTTACGATGAAACATTATGTGTCCCTTGCACTGAATTGTAAATTTCGATAGATGGGATATATGTACGTGCTTACGAAGACAGAATGGCTCTTTTGAGGGCAGTGATAGTTGGAGCATATGGGACGCCTTACCAAGACGGCTTGTTCTTCTTTGACTTTCACCTTCCTCTTGATTACCCGGCTGTCCCACCTGTCAGTGAGACTTACAACACTACTCTTTTAACTTCCCCCAATATATGTTCCATGATACTATGTCAAATGGTGTTTGACCCCCTCACTTATGTACATGTCTTTGGTATTTGTCATCAACTGTTTTGTTCTTGCTGCAGTCTGCTTATTATCATTCTGGAGGATGGCGACTAAATCCAAACTTGTACGAGGAAGGTAAAGTGTGTCTAAGCCTCTTGAATACTTGGACAGGCAGAGGAAATGAGGTTTGGGATCCTTCATCATCGAGCATTCTTCAAGTCCTTGTTTCACTTCAAGGTCTTGTTTTGAATGCTAAGCCGTATTTTAACGAAGCTGGATATGATAAACAAGTTGGAACTGCCGAAGGCGAGAAAAATTCTTTGTCCTACAACGAGAATGCGTTCTTACTCAATTGCAAGACAATGATGTATCTTACTCGGAAACCTCCAAAGGTGAGTACTGCTATATGTAATTTGTTTACTTTCTCGAAATCTAATTCTAGAGTCAGTGAATTGATTGGTGTCTTTACTTTAGTAGTATTTTTTGTGGCGGCTGTGGCACCTTTCATGTTGTCAGAGCGCATGATGGTATATGGGATTGCCGTTCAGTCTTTTTTTTTTCCATGGACATATACCTCGCTTCTACTCGACATTTCGTTCTTAATTAATCTTGCCTCATTTTCCTCTTAGATAGATTTTGTCTTTCTTGCGTTTCTCTTTTCTTTTCCTTCCTAACTCTGACACCCGCCCTTTGGGGGTGAGGAAAAAGCGGTTGTATATTTAGATTCTGAAACATTGTTGATTTGATCAAGGGAGCTTGGGTCTGTTGCGTGGCTGGTAGTTGTACTTCGTCAGCTTGAAGTTAGAAACTGACAAGTTTTCATGACAAATAATATCCTCCAGCCATTTGTAAGGCTTAGTTTTAAAATTGAAAGTGTAGGTAATTCTAGTAGCTTCTTTTGTGTGTGTGTGTGTTTTCTTTTGTTTTTTTTTTTCTGTTCTTGTGTTAGTTCTTGAAGTTCTGATATCTGCTTCCTTGGCTTCTTTCGATTATGTCTTTTTGAGGCGTGTTTCTTTTCATACTGATGATAAGTGATTTTCAGATGCATATCCTGTCAAATTACGATTTTCCTTCTTGCTCCAATAAGTTTCTGCTCCTGACCTTGCTACAGGTCTAGCGTGTCATGTTTAGAAATTGTTCGTGTCAGTATATATGTTGGTCCTTATGTATCAAAACTAAATGATTTCAAGGCTGGAGAAGATATTCTAAAATCCATCATTTGCAGGATTTTGAAGGTCTCATAAGAGAACACTTCAGGAAGCGGGGTTACTACATCCTTAAAGCCTGCGATGCATATATGAAGGGGCAGCTGATTGGCTCGCTCTCTAAAGATGCCTCAATCAGCAGTGATAGGGATGCCGATTCTAATTCAGTTGGTTTCAAGCTAATGCTGGCAAAGATTGTGCCAAAACTGTATTCCGTACTCCATGAAGTGGGTGCGGACTGTCGGGAGTTTAAGCATCTGCAACAATCATGAGTAGTCTACGAAGAACATGTTGTACATCATCCATAACTTACAAGTTAGCTTACTCAATTTTTTGGTGACTAGCGCAATGCTCAAACCTTGTTTTTGACTATTTAAAGCATCTGGTGATTTCTTGATTGGTTGTGGAAGATAACAAACTTGGATTTCCATGTTTTTTTTCCCCGGATAATACCACATATGTGGAGAATATGTGGAGAAGTTGCCCCAAGTGGAGATTGAACCTAGACCTTTTGTCTTGGGTACTCAACTTTAACCATTGAGGTAAGGCGTCATTAGTTTGGATTTCCACGTTTCAAAAGCTTTGCAGCACCAAATTTTTGAAGTCAAATTGGTGAGACTGCTTGTCCAAACAGAAAGGACGGATAAGCATCCAACTTCGGATAAGCGAGCACAAAACTTACGTAGATGCTCCAGCCGTGGATAAGATGATTTAGAAATTTTCTTTATACTTTATATCAGGGAGTTGATATGTCGTGCAAGTGGCTTTACAGTTTTGTATTTAATTTTGCATATTAGTGGAGTTGCCTACAGTGAACGCTATTGGAAAATCATGAATCTAGAGATCCCATTAGGGATATATCTTAGTTGATATTGGTTTTTCTTGGACATTCACTAATAGGGATCTCAATCGGTTGATGCGTTTTAGTCATTTTGCGCACAAAATTGAGGATGACCAAATAGTCCACCTGCTACTTGCCGCCTTCTACCTATCTGTTGAAAGCCTCCAAGTATGCCGTAGAAGCATTTTGAAATAGAGGACAGCTGCATTGCACATCTTGGCAAATCCCACACTTTCCACAAGGCATTGGCTATTCACAATCACTTATATTTTATGCAAGCATATCTGTAGTAGCTCCCCACTGTGATCCATTTGGTTCCAATTTCAAGTGGTAATTCATGAGCTCGTTTGAAGTACAGTTACCTGGATTATTCGGATTGCTGTTTACAAGCCTTGTATGTTCCTACCATCTGAATCTTTCAACACAAGGTTGGAACTGGAGGGAACTCCAATGTGGAGTTGATTCTAATTGGATCATTTCGGTTAGCTAGCCAAATAGCCCGGGGAGAATCCGGATAAGGGTATTGTCCCTGTAACATTGTTCATTGGCATAATGACGACTCCAAACAATGTATAACATGAGTCGCTGGACAAGCATCCACGGGCATAGGCCTTACCTGAGCGTTGTCGGAGAAGAACGGTTGTGGTGGTGGCGGAACAGAATGCGAATGCCATGAAAAAGGCAAGTGGTTGAAGATAAGGGTATTTTTGTGCGTGTAGTCAGTCTAAAAACACAGATGGTCTAAGGGTTGATAAATAAACACAGTAAGTCTATGATTTTTGTCACAAATGTGATGGCCTTCAGTAGCTGATGGTGCATCATGGAACCTATTCAAGTTAGCGGACAAGTCGGACTCCACAGTATGGGGATTGGATCATAGTCTGCTCCTTTAAAGCCATGACATCGAGCTGAGCTGTGATAAATTCTATCATGTCGGGATCCGCCAGAAACTGCAAACACATCAAAATGAGTAAAAAATTAAGGTAATAAGAGCGACAGGACAATAGAGAGAACAATGTCCGACACTCAGGCTTCACTATTATGGTACAAGGATGAAAAGTACTTGTTTGGTTGCACTAGATGGAATTCAAGAACCAGGATCTCACTATTCATACTTATGACTAAGCTAGGAGCTTATCTAGGAACCTTTGGTTACTACAGTTGTCAATTAAGAATGTTGATTGGTTTCTCTTTATGTCTCCCTGTAACTTTGGTAGTTTTAGATGAAACATGCGTCCACAATGTGTTCAAACACAGCTCCAAACCTCGCTTTAACTCATCTAATACTTCCCTCATATCCTTTTAAGCAACTTCAAACTCCCCTCTTCAGTTGACCAAAATGAAAATCAATTGCTTATTTTGACACTTGCGACCTGAACAAATTTTTTTTTTTTTACCGCGTTTATAGCCAAGTCTCTAGGGGCTCTTGTCTTGAAATACAACAGCAGCTACATGGTTCTACTAGGGACAGGGCTGCTCTCACATTCTTTCACTTGTAGAAACTTTAGTTTTTACAAGCACATAACTTGATCACATATTCTTGGGAGGTGGCCCTTTCAAGAGTCAGAGTTCAGGTTCTAGTTTTAGCAACCTAACCATGGCGCTGGTTTTATCCTTGACCACCCCCACCCCACAACCCACACTCCCAGACAAAATTAAAAGGTAGAAGTGAAATAAGGAACCTTCACATGAGCCTGGATTTTACTAGGCCAAATGGGCCCTTAGCTCCTCAAAAATATAATCATCTACTTTAAACTAATTTAGGCGAGGTGAGTGAATATGGAAAATCAAAATCACTTTTTCTTTTTATTAATTTAGAGGTGAAAATTCTTAAGATAACAAGTCAAGTCAAAAGAGGTAAGTGACTATTAGCTTAATTCTTATGTTATACATTAAAACATCTCATCTTTAATTATTATCTGCAGAATTACTTCATAAAAAAACATGACAACTCTCCTCTTCTCTCTAACATAATTAAATACTTTCATACCTTTGGTTTATGTTTTATTATTTCATTGATATTTCGTGGACCATACTTTCTTTCAGTGTAATTTCTAGCGCATATATTCATCTACTACTTGAAGTCCAAGCTAAACTCACTTCTCGCATGCCTTTCAGAAGCTTAAACAAAGAATGTGTACTAGATGATGGCAAAAAATCTTTGTTAGAATTTGTCATTAATGGTGAGCTAGCCACCTTTTCTTTCTGATGCATACCCATGCGTACTAGAAGGTCCGAGGAAAGTATTAAAAAAACAAAGTTATCAAAATTCAAAATAAACCCATCTTTTCATTTCCTCTCAGATTCTCTTTTGGTTGAATTTGGACCAGGGCTGTCCTAATCAACTTTCCCAACGGCACCAGAATTCCCCTTGGAGGGCTTTCTTTTCCAAAAGAAAGGAGAAGCATGTGATGATTGTTGTGATAAAACGAAAACAATACCGTTGGACTTTGGACCACTTTTGTCTAATGTATTAACTTCTCCTCAGAGTCGCATCTCTCATTCGCTGCTCATACCAATCGCCTTCATGTTCGGGACCAACTCATTTGTCTTTTATTATTATGCCCTTCTTTTTCTCTTGCTCGTTCTAATATTATATGCTTCTCATTTTGTCTATACCTTGTCTTTTACACACACACACACACACATCTCTTGATCATTTTCATATGTTCACCGAAAAATGTACGAAAAAAAATTTAAAGAATACAAGAAAAGCATTACAACGTTAAAGAACGCAACCACACTATATAGGAACTCGCTAGAATACTAAATCGACATCCCCCCGGTAGAAGGTAACTCCCTCTTGTTAAACTCTAGTCTTGTGTTAGTGGAAACAACAGAGCATCGAGTTGACATGTTTAATTCATGAACGTTTAGATTGTAATCTCTTTCATTCAAAGATCATTTAATTACATAGAACATGAGAACTATTGTGGTGGCATGGAAACTATAACTCATGCTTGTTCACTTGTCAAGTTTAATTACAAAGTATATGAAATTATGCTTTGAAATTTATGGAATATTGGTACAAGGATCAAAGCTAGAAAGTAATTAAAAACAAACACCTCACAGCCACCATTACACATGAGTCATTAACGTTTATACAGCACATGCCCAACGAATAAATTCACAGCCAAAGCTACCAAACTCCCATAAACTTTAGAAACAGCAATTCAGAATAAAGAAATAAGTTCTATGGACACATAATAATTCCTCTCATGCACAAAGAACCAAACATAGTAATCCACATGGTGAAACGCCTGCTCCGGAAGAGCTCAATTTAAATTGAAGCGCTGCTGCGGAAGGATCCCAGAGCCTTGATGGCAGCTGCCCTCAATATGTACTGGTGGTATGCTGCTGCTGCCAGTGCGCCGATGAATGGTCCAACCCAGAAGATCCACTGCTCCAGTTCACAAATCCAACATCATTCATTAGCCCAATTGCATCATAAAGCTCAAGAAAGCACGTACTTAGAATATCATGATAACTAAATAGTTACTCCTAGACCATGATAAATTTATAAAACCAAGTTTCACTTATGAAGAGTACTAAATGAGATAACTATATACATACATGATCATCCCAGATCTTGCCATTGTTGTAGATAACAGCAGCCCCAAAGCTCCTAGCAGGATTGATACCAGTTCCAGTGATGGGTATGGTGGCCAAGTGAACCATAAATACTGCAAACCCAATTGGAAGAGGAGCCAACACCTACATTCCCCACAATTATTTCATACACACACATAATCATTAGTGCACCTTAATCCACCTACTAATAAAAAAGTTATAAAGAAGCAACATAAGATGTACAATAAGACGAGTAAAATATGACCCCAGAGAATAGTTCAATTGATAATCGGCTATGAAAATTGAAACTAGACAAGAGTAAAATATAGTAGCATACAGGGACATGAGAATCACGGGCACTTCGCTTGGGATCAGTGGCAGAGAAAACAGTGTAGACAAGTACAAAGGTACCAATAATCTCAGCACCTAAAGCAGTGCCCTTATTGTAACCTGGCTGCACGGAATTAGCACCTCCACCTAGACCATTGTAGGAGTGCTTCATGAAGGCCTTCACCAACCCCACCCCACATATAGCTCCCAAGCACTGTGCTACCATATATGAAACCGCCCTTATTAAAGACACTTTCCTTGCCAGAAACAGCCCAAATGTCACTGCAGGGTTGATATGCCCACCTAACCACAAAATCCAACACCAAAATCTTGGTTACGCAAAGAACGTCATGTAATACAAGTACATTTATTGAAATAACCAAAATAAATTCTGGCAGTTAAAATTGAGTAAAGAGGGGTTTTCTTTAGTCAATATACATAACTAATATATACATTGATAGTGACAAAATGCAAGAAAAAGCTTGAAAACTTGAAATGTTATTATACATGTAACAACAAAATATACATAACTAATATACACATTAATAGTGACAAAATGCAAGAAAAGCTTGAAAAATAGAAAATAACACTAGAAAAAAAGGGTACAAAAGTTACTTAAGTTCATAAGTGTACTGAATGATTGAACACATAGTGTAGGTCAAAGGAAAACAGGATATACCTGAAATGCCGGCGGTGCAGTAAACAAGGACAAAGATCATGCCACCGAAGGCCCAGGCAATACCAAGAAGGCCAACACCATCACATTGGTCAAGTGCGTTCAGCTTCTTGTGACCAATAACAGTGGCGACGGTGATGTAAAGGAAGAGGAGAGTGGCTATGAACTCAGCAATAAGGGCTCTGTAGAAAGACCATTGCTTTATTTCAGCAAAGTCCAACAGTGGAGCTGGCGGTGGATCTACGTAGTCCTTTCCGGCCACTTGGGCTTCTTCTATCACTTCCTTTGACATCTTCTCTCTCTTTTTTTTGAAGGTGAAGATGAATGAAACGAGGGTATGATTTTTTTTTCTTCTTCTCTTTTATCTTTTTGAAGTTGAGAAGGGGAAAGCTGAGAAAGGTGGTTTAATGGGATGGGGTATTTTAAGACTGGTGGTGTGGTCCTCCTTGTCGGGGATAGGTAGAGGAGATGATACTTCCAGATAAGGCAACGGCTACTTGTTATTTTTATAAAATAATTTTGAGCTGTCATATAAATACATTATATATATATATATATATATATATATATATATATATATATATATATATATAGAGGCAATGACAGAGGCAAAGACTACAGCTTATAAAAAGATGTATGAAAGACTAGAAACGAAAGAAGGAGAGCAGGATATGTTCAAGATTGCCAAAGCTAGGGATCGAAAGAGACTAGACATACGAGGCGGGAAGTTTATAAAAGGAGAAGATGGACATGTGTTAGTCAAATCACAAGACATCAAGTTGAAATGGCAAACATACTTTCACAATCTTTTCAACGGCAGTAGTGCCGACTGCGAAGAACGAGAAAGCACTACTAACCAACAACGACAACATAATAACTCCGACTGTCAGAACATCACACAAGGAGAGGTGATGAGAGCACTGGAGAAGATGGGAAGAGCTAAAGCGGTCGGCCTAGATAACATACCCATTGAGGCGTGGAAGTATTTGGAAGAGGAAGGGGTTCAATGGCTAACTACTCTGTTCAACCGTATTTACAAAACAGGAAAGATGACAGATGAGTGGAGAAAGAGTGTCGTAGTCCCTCTATATAAGAACAAAGGAGACGCACAGTGTTGTGTGAACTATACAGGGATTAAGTTGCTAAGCCATACCATGAAGTTATGAGAGAGAGTAATCGAGACTAGAATTAGGAGAAAAACTCAGGTTACGGTGAACCAATTCGGTTTTATGCCAGGAAGGTCAACTACGGAAGCAATACACATTCTCCGAAGATTAATGGAGAAGTATAAGGAGAAGAAGCGCGATTTACATATGGTTTTCATCGATCTTGAAAAAGCATATGATAGTGTGCCACGTAGCCTGATCTGGGATAGTCTAGATGCAAGAGGGATCCCTATAAAGTATATAGACATAATTAAAGATATGTATGCTAGAACAAAAACAACCGTTTGTACGCCTGTGGGGAATACAGACCTCTTTCCGGTGGAGGTAGGCCTCCATCAAGGGTTTGCGTTGAGCCCATTTCTTTTTGCAGTTGTCCTTGACGAGTTGTCAAAGTCGATACAGGAGGCAGTTCCGTGGTGTATGCTCTTTGCTGACGATATTGTATTAGTCGCAGAGAGTAGACATACCCTGAGTATGAGACTAGAGCAGTGGAGAGGTGTTTTAGAGAGAAAAGGCTTAAAGATTAGCCGTTCTAAGACAGAGTATCTCCATTGCGACTTCAGCGGCGTAGCCGACAGTGAGAATAGTCAGCTCACCATCGATGGTCAAGTGGTACCACAGGTAAGTAAGTTTAAGTACCTAGGATCATTTGTGAAGCAGAATGGGGACATAGATAATGATGTAGTACATCGAGTTCAAGCAGGCTGGTGTAGATGGAGGGCGGCCTCTGGGATGTTGTGTGATAAGAATTTCCCAACTAAATTAAAGGAAAAATTTTATAGGGTGACAGTGCGACCGGCAATGCTATATGGGACAGACTGCTGGGCCATCAAGAGGACACAATTGCAGAAGATGGAAGTGGCAGAGATGAAGATGTTGAGGTGGATGTGTGGACATACAAGGATAGACCGGATCAGAAACGAGGTGTTTCGAGAAAGGTTAGGCATGGCTAGTATAACAGATAAGATAAGGGAGGGAAGAATGAGATGGTTTGGGCATGTCAAGCGGAGACAGACAACGGCGTCGGTCAGAGCAGTTGAAAACCTCATTGTAGAGGAGAACAGGAGTAAAGGCATGCCCAAACTGACTTGGGATGAACAGATTAGACACGACCTACTAGATTTGCATCTCTCTGAGGACATGGTCCAGGATAGGAGTTCATGGAAACATAAGATTAAGGTTAACGAGGTATAGGTCATATATAGGGACACCTTCGAGCATATTTAGAGACATAGATAGGCGTAGACACTATCTACGCTTTACGTTGACTTTGTACTTGGTTGCTTATGTTTTACCGTTGTTTCGTATTACGTGTGTATATATACGTTATGCGTATTTTAATATCGAAAGCATCTTCTATATATTTTTTGAATTCCCTCACTAACACACCAGCACATCATATCTCTATTATTGTCATTTATGCATGTATGCATAGAGTCGGGGGTCTCACTGGAAGCAGACAATACCTCTATCCCTAGGGATAGAGTTATTGTCTGCCTACCATTTACCCTCCCTAGACCCTAACGATAGCTTTTGCTGTCGTTGGGATATACTGGGTACGGATGATGATGATGATGATATAGGCAACGACTACTTATTATTTTTATAAAATAATTTTGAGGTGTCACATAAATACATTATTGTACTATATATATATATATGTATATATATCCATGAAAGTTTTTGTTTTTGTTGCCCATGAAAGTTAATCCAAATTTTTTTTGTCAATTCTAATATTTGAAAGGTAATGATAAATGTACTTTTTTTTAATATAAAGACTAGGGGTGTTAACAAATCGAACCGAACCGAATATTAGGTTTTCGAATTCGGATTTGTTTACCTAAATGAACTATTTGGTTCGGGTTGTTTAGCTAAACGGACTTTAAAATTGGTTCGAGTTCGGTTCGATAACGATATAACTGTTTAAACGAGTCGAATAGTTTGGCTCGTTTTAGTAAACTAACTTAAACAGCTGTTCGAATTTGGCTCGTTTATAGACAATTACCGAACGAATACGAACCGCACTCGAACAATTCGCGAACTATTCGGTTCGTTGAAGAGCCATAATAAAGACATACTTTTCTATATGATTAATGGTCAAGCATAAGGCAAAATGACTTTTTTATATTAAAGATGCCTATTTATTATTCTTTATATTTAAATACTAAAATAATTTCATAGTCGAAGTTGATAAATGTACGAGGCTCAATCAATGTAGTTAGAGTTGACTGGCAAAATAAAAATGCTATAATTAACTCTCTTTTTTTACAGCTACAATCTCGTGTCTTTTTAGGGAAAAAAATAAAAAAGAACCAGGATACGTCCTATAACTATTGAAAGTTTTATTTATAATTTAGATTTAGTATGTTAGAGTTCATTATATTTTGAGTCATATGTTTTATAAGTTATTATGTATGTTTTGAATATGTTATCTATGTTTTGTTCATTAACCCTTTTTCTTACTTTTTATGTATTTATTTTACATTTGTGATTTTTAAGTATATTCTGAATATTATTTGTGTTTGTGTGTTTATATGTGTAAGAATACTTGAAAAAAAGAGAAAAATACATAATAATGTATAAAACATAACAAAAGAAACAAATAAAACATACATGTTAACATAAAAAGAACGTACAACATTATGAAACTTTCATACAACATGATGAAGAAAGAAAAACCTTAAACGTTAGAAGATTGTAGAACATGCAAAGTATTAAGGGTTCGCGGCAGTAAAGACGGACTTTATTTAATGATAAACAATAAGGATTATTCAATCGTGTTTTAATGCTAAATACTTACTTCAAAAAGACAAACTTAAAAGGATAAAATTACCAGCTCTACCAAAACATGACATCTTGTCGTTTTCATCTTCCCACAGAAAACATAGGAAAATATTATAAGTTAAATTGGTAATCATGTTGAGTTTTTATAAAGACACATTTCGAATCAGGACACATGAAGTCTGGGTCAGTAATGACGAAGCATTGTATCCAGCCTAATTGAGTTAAAGGGTTGCTAGCCCATTTTGTAATAGTCATCTTGCAGTGTGTTTCTGGTAAAGCCTTACCAATCTAAAATACCGCTGACTTTCTGATTTGCATCCTCCAAAACTCTTCGGGATTGAGACGGTAGACGCCTACAGGGCCAGATGTATTAACGTTTTGTTTCAGAAAACATAGGAAAAAAGGGTTACCATTAAACCATGACAAAAAAAGACAGGTTGGATACCCTTTCAGCCATATTTAATGGCTTGGATTTCATGGGATAATATAATTGAGCTTTTAGAGATGCTTATTAAGTCATAATCCTTCAACGAAAACTTGCATTATTCACAAAAGCTTTAAGGGCAAGCAATAAAGATCTTTAGGCTAGGGTTATTGTTATTACTTTTTCTAGTGTTCTCAGCGTTTTTATTTTAGAATTCATCCCGGCATGTTAATATGAAAAGAATATATAAAAAAAGTGATGGTAATAGTCATTCTTAAATTTTTATTGGTTGAGAGTTAACCTTTTCAACGGTGCCTATTTGTTGCATTGCACCAAACTTTGTTCACTTTAGAAAGTCATCTATCAAGTGAAAGTAAGAGTGTGGACATCTTTTCAAGCTAGCACAATTTTTCTATGGTATTAATGAGAAATGTTGCACAACCATTAGAAGAAATATGAGCAATTCCACTAAGTCAATCAAATTTTTACTTATATGTAAACATTTGTAATTATCAATCAACCTCTTCTTTGTTGACATTGTAAATTTCTATGTAACATTATTTCATTATATCATTAATCAGTCTTTACTTATTTCTGGAGTATCATAAAATCTTTTCTGTATTAATTGTAATTTTTATATTAAAATATACACAACTAGGAAAACCATGTTATATCTTAAAAAGTTATTTGTTTATTCTTAAGTGTTTATTATTGTTACTATTTTAAAACTGCGATGAAGTAAACTTGTGATTCTTTTACTTTTGATACTTTCACAAAAGAAAAAACAGAAAAAGCTAGAAAGGAATAGAGAGAGCTTTTGTTATTATTATTATTATTATTTGGTCGAAACATTTGTTATTATTATTATTGAGTGGGAAACTTTTGTTATTATTAGAAAGGGGAAAGTAAACAGGAGTGGGGACAGGAGGAAAGTAAGGAAGTGGAAAGTGGGGTCCATAGGACAGCGAGGCCATGTGATGTCCAATGATATCAAACCTCTCAACTAGCGATGGTGGATCATCTCAGGGATGGGCCCCACTGCGTCAGCCTGTCATCCAACCCCCTCCTCCTCCAATTCAATACAGCACCTTGGGCAAAAGGTTCATCCCTACTTTTCATTAGCTCTGTAAAATTCATGAACAATCTTACAAATCATGTATTTAAAGGCTTTTTAATTTGAAAAAAATATTTGATGTTTATCAGTAGTTTACGCCCAAACTCATCTTAATATAGGGCAAAACTCATAATAAGACACATAGCTCAATACTATGACAACCCAGATGAAAATATACATATTAAAATACTTAATGATAATCTATTATCGAGGTACGTCTTAAAATCATTCGTTATTCATTCCCATCATTGATCTTTATGTGCTCGTTAACACGTGCACTAATAACTTTAATTGCGTCTAATTTCGTCAAGAAGTTTCATGATATAAGATCATTAAGTGTTGAGCATATATTGCATGAAAAAACTTACCTTATTACTGGGGCATTTAACTTGACCATATAAGCAATCACGGTAACATCTCACATTCAAATTTATTGTCGCTATTATAAATCTAATGACGCTAAACTTCAATTCGATGAAGTTCTTTTTCACTAGCTCAATTATAGTTTGTCTACTTTTGCATTTTACATCTAAATTTACATTGCCATGTTATATTTTTCGATATGAATACTACAACAACAACAGCCATATCTAGCGTATCTCAACGATAGCAAAAGCTATCGCGAGGGTATGGGAAGAGTGAGAGGCATACTAACAATACCTCTATCTCAAGAGAGAGAGAGTTTGCTTCCAGTGAGACCCGACTCTATATGTATCCACATAGATAGTATAATAATAGGAATATGTACTATGTACTCCCAGTATATTTTCGATATGAATGAGATATTATAATCCTTTTATGATTTATAATAATGTATCATTAAGCCAATATGTTATATCTGTTGTATCGAAAATCTACCACGTATGAGAATGAACGTTTGGCGTACATGATATTGACTGTATCGAACTAACAACTACGTACATGCGTAAAAAGATACAAGAGACTTTTTCATGCACGTATACGTGAGAATTACTTCATAAAATATGTGTATTCCTAAATGTTGTAGTATAAGATGAAATCCCTCACCCGAAGGTCTCTACTGTCCCAACTAGGGCTGTAAATGAACCAAGCCGTTCGGTTGTTCGGCTCGTTTGTTTGAGCTCGAGCTCGAGCTCGGCTCAGATAAAACGTTAATGAACAGAGCTTGAACACCTTTTTCTGTTCGAGCTCGGTAATTGGCACCGTTCGTTTAAGGTGTTCGGCTCGTTAATGTTGTTCGTGAGTTAAACGAACCAAGCTTGAACAAGTAAATATGTTCGTTTAAATAAACGAACAAGCTCGGCTCGTTCGCTAAGTTAAATGAACAGAGCTTGAACAACGCAATGCTCGGCTCGTTCGGCTCGTTTACAGCCCTAGTACTCCCAACCCAAGGAGTATGTACAGAGAATGTAAATCAGAAACGCATCAACCTATTAGATTGAGTGAGATATGAATGTATTCCTAAATGTATTGTAGTTGAGGTTTGCTTTTCTTGGTTTCTAATTCCGGGCTTTCATTATTTCACCTGCCACAAAGGCTTCAAATGTAAACAAAGTGCTTATTACTTCAACCAAATTCTGTAAGAAATTACACTTGAAGTAAAAGAAAAAAGGGATAAAGACATGGTAAGGCTATCCCAAATTTATTAGTTAAGCTATAGAATGTCTTAGCATTTAAAATAGGAATCATATTTGGGTGGCAGTTATTTGTTTGTTTGTATTGTCCAGCTAGGTTGTCCTTATCCAATTTACTGATTGAAGCCAGACATCAAATAATATTATATTATTATGAAGCATCACTACCCCAGCTCAGATGATAATGCCAGAGGATATTACACATTCTGCCAGATATTACATATGATATCCCAACTTAATCCTGCGATATATAATCAAATCCCAACTTCAAACCTCACATAATTGGCTCAAAGAATGGAACATGAATTTTATTTTATTCTAACAAATATTGAATACATGAGTAATGTTATTTTAGAACATTACTTTGTGATACTGCTGGCATGAACAAATAATAGAAATGTGTTAAAACATCACTTTGAACTGATTTGTGACACTTGTACTTAGGAAGGAATTTTATACATCGGAATGTAAAGAGTGTCGGACCGTAGCACCTATATAAACGCTACTAGAAGAGATGAATAGTGGTTAACGAAAATTTTATTATTTTTAGACCCTTTAGAAAACTCCTCTAATCTGATTCAGAAATATTCAGAATCACTATCTGTTTTTAAAAATTTTATAACTCTCACTACGTAACTCTAAAAATTATGAAAAATTTTAGAAATGAACTTTAATGTGTTAAACACAACATATCCAAAAATGAGCGAAAAAAATAAAAACATTAGATCCTTCAAACAAATATAAGCTTTCAAGTGCTCAGACTGAACAGAATTTGACATAAAGTTAGTAAACTTTGAAAGGCTCTAACTTTTTGTGTACTCACTCAAGAAGATTAATTTTTTATGTCGAACTAAACTTTAGGATGTCTAGTTTATATTTTCAAAAGACCTTGACCATATATGTTTAAGCAAATCAGAAATACATTTTTTAAAAACTGGCCAATCTATTGGCAGAATGGAGCAATAATTTTCAAAGATTAATGACTAACTTTCATTTGCTTAAATTCGATGATTCTTGTTGCAAATGAAAGCTGACAGTCTGAAGTTTATTGTCACTAAAAATCAAAGATTTTTTAAGGCATTTTACTTATTCAAACTAACGTGTAATTTAAATACTGAAACTGTTGAAACAACAACAACAACAATCATACCCAATATATCCCAACGACAGCAAAAGCTATCGCTAGGGTCTGGGAAGGGTAAGAGGCAGGCAAACAATACCTCTATACCAAGAGATAGAGAGTTTGCTTCCAGTGAGACTCTCGGCTCTATATGTACCTACATAGATAATACAATAATAGAAATATGTACTAGTGAATGGATTATATTAAATATAAAACAAAAGCTTCCGACATGAAACTGTTGAAAGCGAGAAAGTAATAAGAAGACAGGAGCACCGAAGATTTATCATGAAGGTGACCTACTCCAGTCCCAAAAAGCACCTTTTTCTTGGATCGCTATCAAATAGTAACATTTCACCTTATAAAGTACTTGATTCTTGAGTTATACACCAACAACAATCAAGACTTAAACACAACACCTTAACAACAACAATGAACCAAACACCTCACTACTTATTAATGTAGCCTTATAAAATGACTAATCAATTACAACTTGTATGAACAAAAGAGGTGTAACTGCATCAAAACAACAACTCAAAACAATACAACTCAGATGTAACAGCGAAGAACAAGAAAGGAAAAAAAAGAAGTGAGAAAGAAGAGAGTTCAGTTTACATCTTTCTTCTTCAAGTTCTACTCATATTTTTATGTGTGAGCAACCCTTTAGGGTGACTAGGATGTCCACATGTCACCTTTAATGTTATCAATCTTACTTGTCTTTATTTGATTAGATGAACACCTTACTACTTTGCATATTTGGCACCTTCAAGACATTTGATTGAAACACCAATCTTCAGGTCCTTATGGCTAAAAATTTCACAAACAATGACATGGACATTGAGTCTTCAAGTGATAATATCTTCCAACTTTATTTTCTATACCATTATCCCTTATTCTTCTCCAACTTCTTAATCACTTGAGAGCTGACCGTTTCAGCCCATTTGGATCACATTCCAGCCTTTTTCATGCTACCTATGTTATCATGTTGGCAGATTTTTGCTCACGAATCGATTTCATGCATTTTGATTGGTCCACGTAGTGTAGTCTCGCAGATATGTCAACATACGCTTTGTCCACCTCACACACACATATATGCATGCTTTTTTGTTCAAAAATGAGTGAAAATCAGATTTTATGAATAAGAATAAATAGATAGTAGTAAGGGTAGATTGCATAGTAAATGTCATCGTTTGATCCAAACGAATTCTCTTTTTTTCTCATTCAAGTGTGGCCGGATTTTTTTTATCAAAAATATGACCAATATTTTTTCAAAACAATAGTAGAGAAGCCAAGAATAATGTATGTAAGAATACCATGAAGTCCATACAGTATGACAAAATAAATGGCATACTTTGACAGATGAAAATTTCGAGAAAACCGAAGTCCGTATAAGATATGGTTGATAACAAAGAGACCTATACATAACAAAGAGAACGCGTAACTATTTGCACAACTCGATCTGCTAATACACTATTTAACACAAAACATATTAAATTAGATAAACATATATATACATTGAGAGTGGATATAATCAGTGCTAATCTGTTTTGTACATGGAAAGAGAACGTATATAGTTTTAGTGGAGAGAGTTGAATTATTTGTTTTCTGATTTATGAGCGTCTTAACAACAAACATGATAAGTGTTTATGCCAATGTTTCTTTAAAAATATATGATAAAAAGATGATATGAGCAAAACCGTAAACGATACTTTGAACGTCAATGTACATTTTGAAACATACGACAAAAATGAAAACAGCACAGAATATTTCGTAACTCCTGCACTAGGACAATGACACATAACCCAGATTTTGTTTAGTAGAAATTCATGCGGTTATCATATGTTATAGTTATATTACATGGAACAAAGTCGTCAGTGATTTTCAATGATTTATGATTATTTAAAGATAGTTTCGGAAATATAAAATAATTCCTTAAATTTGGATGGATCGTTTTAAACACATCTATCTCCAATGTTGATCTTTCTCAAAAAGAGGACGACCACAAACCTATTCGATATAATAACATATCAGTCTTTACTCCATGGTTCACTATGACTTTCATTATGCATCCAATTCCAATTCAAATTCTGTCGTTCTACACAAAGTGGCGTGCTCCGATCCTCACCAAAGACTAAAGGACGATACAAATGATAAAATTAACAGTAGTTGTTGCAAAAATCTTATAAGATTCAACAATATAAGAAGCTGCTGAGTTTTACACTATGGAAAACCTTCCAACATTAAGTCGTTGTGGGATTTTCCATGTTTGAAAGTGTATATAATGGAATATTTAGAGGAACATGTCTCTTTTTGTGGTTCAAGAAGAATATTTTTCCATTCAGCTAAACATGTCCTCTGTTGAGGGTTGTTTTTCCTATTTTTTTGTATGATATGGCAAGCCAATGTATGTCTAGAAGATATGGGCTGATGCCACGTGTTCTGACCTGCTTATGCATGGCTGCCAAATACCACCACGTGTGAAGTTGAATGGCGAAGCTGCTCGCATAGTAGAAGTCTGTTTGAGACGCCTATATTGAGGTGACCTGAAAGACTTTTGGCACCAGGTCCGCGGCTGATCTGTTGAGTGTGGCTGAGGTGCACGATGTTGCCGAGATGATTGACGTGGATGAGGTGATGCATGCATCTGAGGCGACTAGCCTTTGATGCTCTATTGTGGACTCTGGTTGACATGAGAGTCCAATCAACGCCGAGGGAGCGTCCTACGTCCTCTGGGTCGTGCTGTGACTTGAATATGTAATTAAGGTCGAATAGCTGATGTGAACCAGATGTAACATACGTCTTTGTAAGGTTAGATGACATTGACTGTGATCAACCGTGCCACTTTTACTTGTCGTTTAGAGATGATAATTTTATCCTCATCACAAAGTTTAAAATTATGAAGGGACACAAAAGTTTCCTCAATTCAGCTTCTGAATAGGAAAACATAAAGGAAATTTTATCAGGTCATTTTTCGAAAACAAATTATAAAAAAATACAAATTAAAAGTGGTTTTCATTCGTCAATGCGTGTATAGACAAATTTCTCGATTTAAATCCTCTACATAGTTTTATGAACAGAACATTTCGGTACTAGAGGATCGGAATTCAACTTTTTTTTTTTAATTTTATTTTCATGAAACAAACTGAAGAATTGTATATTTGATTCAATGAATGATCTGCTTTACAGTGTACGTATACATATAAACTTCTATAACAACAACTTCCTAAGAACAAGAGATAGGGAGTCTATCTACAATGTTATCTACAAGGTTGGTGAGATGCTAACAACTACAAAATAATATCTTCCCATATCAAATATATAATATCTTCTAATATCTTCCAATATCTCCAATACTCCCCCTCAAGTTGGCGCATGGATGTTGAGAATGCCCAACTTGCTTAAAAACTGACGAAACTTATCAGGACCAAGTGCTTTGGTGAAGCCATCAGCCAACTGAAGGTGACCAGAAATCTTACATGGGTGAATAAGACCATTAAGATAATGTTGACGTACAAAATGACAATCGATCTCAATATGCTTGGTGCGTTCATGAAAAACAGGATTGGCCACAATATGTAAAGCTGCTTGATTGTCACAAAATAAAGTCACCGGATCGCGAATAGGAACACCGAGATCAACAAGAAGCTTGCGTAACCACACAATCTCACTGGCGGCATAAGCCATAGCACGATACTCAGCTTCAGCCGAAGAACGAGAAACAACAGGTTGTTTCTTGGAACGCCAAGAAATCAACGCAGAACCAAGATAAACCATATACCCAGTGGTAGAACGGCGTGGAAGAGAACACCCTGCCCAGTCAGCATCACAATAGGCCTGAAGAGACAAAGACGATGCAGTAGGAAAGAAAAGACCTTGGCCCGGGGCACGCTTAAGATAACGCAATAAATAGAAAACAGCATCTAAATGACATTTGCGTGGAGCATGCATATGTTGACTGAGAGTATTGACCGCGAAACAAATATCCGGGCGTGTGACGGTAAGATAAAGTAACCATAACACTTCTATTGAATTTTTCCCATTTTCCTTTGTTGTCAAGGATCTCAAGACGGGGGCGCAGCTGGCTCACGGGCGGACCAAGGATAATCTCTACGCGTGGCAAGTGACACCCACACCATCTACAGCCGTCACCCACCCTACGCCCAAGCAGGCTCTTGTCAGTACAAAACCGTCCCTCTCTACGTGGCATCATCGTCTTGGCCACCCATCCTTACGAGTGATCCAGTCTTTGCGTCAGAATAATCTTTTGCCTAGTTCTTTTGATACTACGTTTGATAAGTTTTTTTGTACGTCATGTCTTGGAAATAAAAGTCATAAGCTGCCCTTTCACAGCTCGACAGTAGTCAGTCGTGGACCACTTGATTTGGTATATTCCGATGTATGGGGACCCTCTCCAGTAGAATCTATTGATGGTTTTCGTTATTACATACTGTTTATTGATTACTATACGAAATATGTTTGGGTGTTTCCCATGTCTCGCAAATCTGATGTCTCTGTTGTCTTTCCTAAATATAAACGCATGGTTGAAAAATACTTTCGTCGTCCCCTTGTTACACTTGATTTTGTGTTAGCGATATGAGTCATGATACCATGAAGAATTGTATATTTGATTCAATGAATGATCTGCTTTACAGTGTACGTATACATATAAACTTCTATAACAACAACTTCCTAAGAACAAGAGATAGGGAGTCTATCTACAATGTTATCTACAAGGTTGGTGAGATGCTAACAACTACAAAATAATATCTTCCCATATCAAATATATAATATCTTCTAATATCTTCCAATATCTCCAATACAAACCACCATCATATGGAAATACAGACTATTATAAAGTGAAAAAAGATGTTGCACTTGGAAAAGTTCTAACCCAGAACATATTGGTCTTGAAACATAGCTATACTTGAACAAGGTCTTATTGACATATCCATAGTTCTCAGTCCTTTTACACATATTACACCTCCCCTTGTATTCATGCAGTGAAATTTATGCAGTTGAGCAGCATGGTGACCCGACTTTCGAATTATTTAGGCGACAACTTGAATAGGAGAAAGAATGGAGACTTATGATGACACGGAAAGCTTGGGCCGACGAACCAGTAGATCCAATCATAGATAATAATGTCTGAAGCTGTGGTCGTGATTCAGTTGTGTAGTAAACGCTAAGCTGGTTGTGTGTTGCATATATGGCGTTACTGATGAATTTTCTATCTTACACAAAACACTTGTCAAGAAACACAATACATCATTCCCATATAGATGCCCATCATATATATCACTTATTTTCCCGTTTCATCTAATGCTTTGATATTAAGTTTAATACATTATATCTTTCTAAGAAAAAGATATCTGCCCACTTTGTCCGTGCATGTAGTTTTATAATGTAAAACAGCTACAGCATAACGGTTCAAATTATAAAACTAAAGCTACACTACACTAATCTTTAAAAAGTAAATCTTTTTGTTTTTCTTTTTCTGAAACGGAATATTCCTGTTAGATACGCGATGACATTCACGACACATATGTAATGTCTTCCTACCCTATCTTTGTATACACAAAAAAGAAACAAAAAGGAAAACAGAGAATGATTATAATTTAAGACGACTGGAAAAGAAAGAAAAATATTAGCACTAGGCAGAAAACAAAATTAACTTTTTTTTAATGGGTTGTCCCGAGGTATTCTCCCAACCGAAAGCCAGAAGACTAATCCTCCGTCCCTGCAGTCAGCACACAAAGTCGCCAGAAGACTAATCCTCCGTCTCTGCGGTCAGCACACAAAGTGGTAGGAGACTGGCCAAATGATTTGCTCTATTCATATAAGCGGGGATCGAACCCCCAACCACATGCTTAAAGGACGATGTGCTGAACCACCACGCCAACCATGTTGGTTACTCCGGTGTAGAAGAGAAGAAACATAAAACTATTCCTCTACCGAAAATGAGTACAAAAAGACAAAAAGAAAAGGACATTTCACATGCACACCCCTAGCACCGCAATACATGCTCAACCAAACCATTCACGGACAGAGTCATACATTTCTCTGTCTCCTAGAAAAAGAAAAATAAAAATAAATGAAACGTTTTGAGAAAGAAATTTTTTCTATTCTTTTCATTGATTTTTACCATACAATAGAATCCTATTTATGTTTGTGTATAAGCCTCTATACAAGGTAACAAATCATTCTAATCAATCAACATAAATGTCCTAAATCAATCATCATGAATGGTCTAACTATGGTATAATCTGATTGACCTATTTTTGGTAAGTGAATATTCTAACACTCCCCCTCAAGTTGAACAGTAGGATCTCTGATGTTCAACTTGTACAGTGTTTCTGTGAAGGCTCTTCCATTAACTGCTTTAGTCAGTATGTCCGCAAGTTGATCTTCAGACCGGACGAACGGTAGAATGATAACGCCGCTGTCGAGCTTTTCCTTGATGAAATGTCGATCTATCTCGATGTGCTTGGTTCGGTCATGTTGAACCGGATTCTCTGAAATGCTGATTGATGCCTTGTTGTCACAATTCAAACGTATCGGACCCTCCATTAGTAGGCCGAGTTCCATCATGAGCTTCCTTAGCCATAATATTTCAGTGATGCCTCTTACAATCCCTCGAAATTCTGCTTCAGCACTGGAAAGCGCAACCACTGACTGTTTCTTACTTCGCCATGTCACTAGATTTCCTCCGACCATTGTGAAATACCCTGATGTAGAGCGTCTGTCTGTCACGTTGCCGGCCCAATCTGCATCTGTATACGCCTCGATATCGAGATGACCATGATTTTGAAACAGAATACCTCTCCCGGGTGTACCTTTGAGATATCGTAGAATTCTGAACACTGCTTCAAGATGTTGTTTCTGAGGACTGTGCATAAATTGACTCACAACACCAACTGCATAGGCAATGTCTGGACGAGTGTGGGCTAAGTAGATCAGCTTTCCCACCAATCTCTGATATTGTTCTCGTTCCACCAATGGAGCTCCCTGAACTATCTCCAAGCGTTGATTCTGAATCATGGGAGTGTCAACAGGTTTTGTATCTAGCAATCCCACTTCCGCTAATAGGTCCAAGATATACTTGCGCTGCGAAATGTAGATGCCTTTTGATGACCTCAACACCTCAATTCCCAAGAAGTATTTCAGGCCTCCAAGATCCTTCATCTCGAACTGAGTAACAAATGGTTCCTGAGACGAGAAATTTCATTAGTGTCATTTCCAGTTATAATCATATCATCAACATAAATGATAAGACATGTAATCAAACTTCCCTGTCTCTTGAAGAAGAGAGTGTGGTCGGCATTGCTTTGTTTGTACCCGTCTTTCTTCATGACCGTTGTGAACCGTCCAAACCAGGCTCGAGGAGATTGTTTAAGTCCGTACAATGCTTTCTTTAGTCTACATACGTGATTGGGCTTAAACTCACCTGAAAAACCTGGTGGTGGCTCCATATATACTTCCTCATTAAGTTCACCATGTAAGAATGCATTCTTCACATCATACTGTTGTAAGGGCCAGTTCTTATTTGCTGCAATAGAAAATAGTACCCGAATAGTATCGATTCTGGCGACAGGGGAGAACGTCTCGGAGTAGTCAATGCCGTAGGTTTGTGTATACCCTTTTGCAACCAGTCTAGCTTTATGTCTTTCGATACTTCCATCTGCCTTGTATTTGATGGTAAACACCCATCTGCACCCTACTGTCTTCTTCCCGTCGGGCAACTGACACATTTCCCATGTTTGACTTTTCTTTAGAGCATCCATTTCTGTCTCCATGGCCTCTTTCCACTGTGGTTGTTTGCATGCTTCGTCTACAGTGTGTGGAATGTTTTCATTACACAGTGTCACAAGAAAACTCTGGGCTGGTTCCGGTACGTTCATCTTGACCGGGTATCTTGACGCTTGGGCCACTTTAGTGGGTGAGTATCGTTCAGGAGGAATCCCCCTGGTTTTTCTGGGTGGCAATATACGTCCCTGTGTTTCTGAAAAAGAGTGGGTTTCTTGGGGACTGGGAGGATGAGTTTCAATTTCAACGAGACAATCAGGTGAGTTATTATCCAAATCAGATAAGCCATTAACGGGGCTAGAAGCAGTAACGTAATCATGTATACTACCTTTTACCTGTTGCTGATCATTCATTTGGGGAACGTCATTAGATGGTACTGAAATGGGACCACCTGTATCATGAGTAGCTGCTGTGCGGTCGGCGTCATCTACTTGCCGTGTTGGTCCAGTCCTCGACCAGTATGGAGCTGACAGCCAATCAAGAGTATCATCACTCACTATCTCCCCCTGAGACTGAGATTGGGTGGCAAAGAAGGATTCGGTTTCAAGGAAGACACAATTCATGGTGGTGTGTATGCGGTGAGTACGGGGGTTATAGCATCTGTATCCTTTTTGGTTTGGTGAATAGCCGACAAAGGCACATTTCTCAGCACAGGGGTCAAATTTGTCTCGTTGTGTTTTTGGGACATGGACAAAGACAGTACACCCAAAGACTTTGGGAGGTAAGGTCAAGAGAGACGGGATGTGTGCTTGGGTGGCTAATACTTGCAGAGGGGTTTGATGGTTTAGTATAGCCGTAGGTAATCTGTTACTAAGATAATTGGCAGTGGACACTGCCTCCGGCCAAAACTTCGAGGAACACTAGCATCAATCATCATAGCTCGTGTCATTTGGAGAAGTGTGCGATTTTTTCTTTCGGCAACTCCGTTTTGTTCAGGAGTGCCGGGACAGGATGTTTGATGGAGTATGCCTTTTTCATTGAGGAATTGTTTTAGTGCCCCATCAAGATATTCCCCACCATTATCGGAACGAAGTATTTGGATGGATGTTTGGAACTGTGTCTGAATCATTTTATGAAATTCGATAAACTTTGTGGTCACATCAGACTTGTGTTTGAGTAAGTATAACCATGTCATTCGAGAGAAATCATCTATAAAAATGACAAAATATCGAAAACCCAAAGATGTGGGATGTGGAGAGGGTCCCCACACATCCGAATGTACTAATGAAAACATTTTGTCAACACGAGTTTTATTTGATGCATAAGTTGCTCGAGGCTGTTTGGCCTGGAGGCAAGTGCTACATGACAAGTTATCTAAGTGATTTATTTTAGAAAACAGGTCGGGAAAAAGAAACTTTAGATAGCCAAATGATGAATGTCCTAACCGGCGGTGCCAGAGCCATAACTGTCGAGTAACCGATCCGGTGGCAAGATTAGACCGGCCCTGTCGCTCTACGGCATCCACATAATAGAGGCCACCACTTTCAGTACCACGTCCAATTATGTTCCCCGTATGAATGTCCTGCAATATGCAAAAGAGGGATACATGAGTACGACACAGTCTAATTCCTTCGTTAATTGACTGATGGATAATAATTTTGTAGAAAGTGAGGGAACATATAGGCAATGTGGTAAAGTGATATCTGGTGTAATAGTGATGGTCCCGCCTCCCCGAACAAGAATAGTTTCTCCACTAGCAGTTTCAACATGGGATTTTGAAGGCGGTGAGGATTTGATAAAATCAGTTGGGTCAAAGGACATAGTGTCAGTGGCACCGCAGTCGAATATCCATTTGGTGGTGTCACGTGAGGATGGTCCACTAATGTTATAAGCTAGTTGTGGGTCATTTTGTAACTGGGGATAAAAATGAGGGGTTTTAAATGATTGTCCAATATTGGAGGGACTAAACTGGGCTGACCCGACAGTATGGGGGTGCTGGTTACAATTTTGAACAGCTAGTGGACTTGAACTTACCTTTTCAGAGACATCAGGGACGCAATTGTCATATGCAGAAAAAATAAGGGGGTATTGGGGCAATTTGTGTATATAAAAAGGAAGGGGGGCTAGGGTTTTTCACCCGCCCCCTTTTACCTCCTCCTGCGGCGAACCCTAGGGCCTTTTCCTTTCCTTCGCTGCTGGTCTGATGGCCTCCCTGCTGACTGCTGCCGTCCTCCACCGGAGGAATATTGGTGGCTTCAGTGCCTGCTGCCCCTGTACCGCCGAATCCTGTGGTGGGTTCGTTTTCCTTCCCACCAGTCAGGATATCCGACTAGGTGGAAGCATTTGTCCCGTGTGTGGCCTTTCCGTTTGCAATGGCTGCAGCTCAGGTGACTCTTATCCTCCCTTTCCTCCCGCGATGACTGGTTTTGAGCGTGAGAAAGGTGTCTTCTGGCCCCCTTTTCCTCGTCCTTTTCCTGTTCCTTGTGCCTTCCTGTAAGGCCTTGCCCTATCCCCGATGAAGAACCATCGTCTGAGGGAGGTGTCCTCTCAGAACACTATTCCTTGCTTCTGCTCTGCGAATCTCGGAGAAGGCTGCTTCTACCGAGGGCAATGGGTCCCCTTTTACAATCTCCTTTTTTTCTTGTTCAAACTGGTCTCCAATCGCCAGTAAGAACTGGTACAGTCGAGATTCTTGAACTTTTCGGTTATAGATGCTGATGTCTGTTGAGCACTGCATTGGATTTGGGTCCTTTGTATCGATTGAGACCCAAACATCTTGCAGTTTGTTCCACACATCCTCTACACTGCCTGTTCCTTGTCTGATGGCACTTGCCCGTTTGTGGAGGTCGAATATCTGTAAGCCGTCTCCCCCCATGCCATAGGTAAGAGCAAGGCCTTCCCATAAGGCTCTTGCTGTAGGATATCGGGTAACATTGCTAATCATGGTGGGTTCTATGTTCTGTAAGATCCAGGTAAAGACCTTGTTGTCATCTTGTTCCCACTTGACATATTGAGGTTCAGTGGGTTGTGGAGGCTGGGGATTACCCGTAAGATGGGAGATTTTCCCTTGGCCAAGGATGGCCCTGTATATTACAGTAGACCATAGTGAATAATTTCCACTGTTCAGTTTAACTGAAATATGGAGAGTTTCTGGTGCAGGCACAGACACGACTGATTGTGATGATGATGGCGGATGGAGGGTCTCCCTGAGAATCTGAGCAACCTGTAGTGCCCATTCCCCTGGGTTGTTAGTATTTGGGTTTTGGGATGTGGTGGCTTGCTTCGGACTTGCCTGTGTCTGACATTCTTTTTCTGGGTTTGTTTTGCAGGACAGAATACTGGTATGTTGGATCTGAGTCCGCAACACAGTCTCTAGACTGTGATGGTGGATTCAATTAGCAGCCGTTTGGCTGAGAAAGGGTCTAAGGCAATGATGAGATTGTTCTGAGCCTAATCTCACCAAGGTAATCTCAGAGAGGAATTTTTTCCTGCTCTGATACCATGAAACGTTTTGAGAAAGAAATTTTTTCTATTCTTTTCATTGATTTTTACCATACAATAGAATCCTATTTATGTTTGTGTATAAGCCTCTATACAAGGTAACAAATCATTCTAATCAATCAACATAAATGTCCTAAATCAATCATCATGAATGGTCTAACTATGGTATAATCTGATTGACCTATTTTTGGTAAGTGAATATTCTAACAATAAAAGGGAAGAAAGACAACCAATTACAACCACCTGCCAAGGATAGATACAGAAATAATGGGTAATCAGATAAGTGAAGGATGACATCTTACACCACTCGTAAAAACAACACACTCCTCAAAAGAAAAGCATACTCGTAACGAGACACTAGACAGGAACTCAACAATGCCACCTGAAAGCATATGTGTTTCATCTTAGGTCATCAGTTCCAATTGATTAAATCTCATACTCTTATCTTTTAACACATCCATGTATAAAGGATATGACAATTCTCCAACCCATAAATTGAGGTCATCAGTTCCAATTGATTAAATCTCATACTCTTATCTTTTAACACATCCATGTATAAAGGATATGACAATTCTCCAACCCATAAATTGACATATAACATATAAGTTGATGATATAGTAAACATGCCAAATCTCCCACGGAGTGAGTATGATAGAAGACGTGACGCTTAATGATATAAAAGATATTTGCTTATTCCCCTTTTGTTTTAGAGTTGATTTACCTCTGGACATCTGTTCTCCAATGTCTCCTCTCTGGCATGGCACGTACACCCCCAGCTGATGCCATTGCCCTTCAACTCTGATCAACTTGCTACATACTCATGTTACTAGTGTTACTTTACGCATCTCACTCCACCCCTGCTATTTTATCAATACACTTGATTTTACAGCATCCCATATACTCCCCTACCATTACCAATCATTACATATCCACTAATGTGAATCGATCTTTGAACACACAACCTTTCATTCCTTGAAACCATGTGCCACCTGACTAGGCAAATGGCACACTTTCACCACTAAAGCTGCTATGCTCAGCCAGCTGTCTTGTGCTCCGCACCAAATCAGCAGGTAAAGGAATCGAAACTTCTGGCGTGAAAATCCTTCCTATGGGAGCAAACACAAACCACCGGAAAGACAGTGGGCATGCATTATCACAACTGTAGCTCCATCCAAACCCAGAAGCAGCACCATACACTGGGGAGTCCCCCCTCCACACAGCATTACTTTCTGTCTAATCTCAGCAATAGAAACAAACAACATTTTTTCCTGCACAAGAACCCGGACACTTGCGGATGCTGCACCCCATGCAGCTCAAATAAATAGTGAAAGAGATCAGCAATGATGCTTTGTTCCAAAGAGAAAGCGAGCAACAAAGGAAAAGAGAGAGACAAAGAGTGAGCAACAAGAGTACCAAAATAAATAACATAGAGGGTTTCCCTTTGCCACTTGCATATAGCAGGAAAGAAGAGTGCAATAAGATGCAAACTATCTACTACAACCTAATAGAGCTACATCACACTATAAAACAAAGGAAACAACATTGACATTCAAGGCTTCCATAGTTCACTCAAAGGCCCAGGCATTTTCCCTTCGGACTTCCTCTCTTCCTCTGGAGTGAAATCATTCTTGATGTTAAATGTCTTGCGGATTTCCTCAGGAGTCTTGCCTTTGATCATGTCAGCTACAGTTTGACAGGTGAGATCAAGCAGGCTCTTTATGTTGAGATAATTTGCAGCCTGGAATAAACAAGAAATAAAGAATGGAAAAAAAAAAATCAAAAGAGAACCATGCACCATGCGTCAACATGTGAAGCTACATAAAGGGGGAGAGAGAGGGAGGGAAAACAGAGTAATGCTGGTTGGCAGATAAACTTGGTTTGCTATATGCATTCTTGAACAAGATTTATTGATCAGTAAGAATCACACAAGTCTCTTCATAAATTGCTCATAACATGAATATACCAAAGGAATTATTCGAATCAGAACAGTGTCCCCCATTTCAAGTTAACAGAAAATATTTGTAAGCTCTTTCAAATTTCTATCTAAACCTTGTCAATCTATTGAAATAGAAAGCTTAAAAAATAAACAGCACAGAAGATATGACACAATCGAGCTAGATCAAACTATACCATGACGGCAAAAATAAGAACCACAAAATTAACAAAAACAGGAGAGTTAGTCTACTACCAATACAAGTACCACGCATTATGAGTTCAGGACTAAGCAACAAATAGTAGGCAGAGGAATGGACATACAAGGAAGGTCATACACAAGACAATAGACAGACATATCTAGGGGATTACTAACTAGCCAGCATATGCTAAGATATTGACCGATTTGATTTCAAGTCCAAGGTCAACAAGCTAACTAGATCTATCTATCACTGTAGAGGACAATGTCTCGCTTCCAAAATCACCTTAAGCATTCATATATAGATATGTATACACACACATACACACAGATACACATACATGATATGTATGCATATTTGTGTATATAATATTTCTGATGTGTGTTATACATACGTATGTGCGTGAATGTTCATCGTGCATAGATATGCATGTTTATGATCTGTTGTATGTGTGTATGTGCATGTGTGTATAGATATGAATGTGTATATGTGGATGTGCATATGCATGAATGTGTGTGTATGAATGTATGTATGTATATAGATATGCATGTGTGAACTGTGTATGTGTGTGTGTGTGTGTACATACATACATACATACATATATTATATATGTATGTATGTGTCTGGTAATACATATACATAGCCCAAGATTTTCTCGTTAACCATATACAACACCAACTTATACTACATTAATATGCAACCAACTAATAATTCAGTTGCACATCTTCTGAACGTAAGTTCCACCATCAAGAGAAATATAATGTACTAGAACATTAATGCTGCAATGACTAAATCTAAAGAAACGCATATAAATCAGTAATCATAAGAAGCTTGTAAGAGGTTCCTGTTTATATCACCCCATGCTGACACAAGCATACTCAACTTTTGTCCAAGAAAAGAACAAAAGAACAACCTTTTCACCATGGTAGTTCAAATAAGCCTGCTCAAACTTTGCGCAAAGAGAAATAAAGTAAAATAAATAGCCTTTTCAACATGGTAGTTGAAATGAATGAACATAATGGCCACCGTTGTCAAAGTAAATTCCACCGAAAAGCAACACATACGAGAAAGAAGCGATCAAGAAAACAATAAAGAAAAAAATATCAAAGATAAAAAAAAATAAAAAATAAACAGTGAAACACATAAAGAAAGAAATTAAAAGACGTGCCAAGGGTAAAGCAGGAAACGGCAAATAATAGAACGGATAGTGAGATCGACGTACCAAAATCAGGTCGAAGAGGGTGCTTTGGTCAACTTTGACGAAATCTGCGTCAAAAGCCTTGAGATTCGTCGTCGGAGGATTTGTCAGCACCTTCGGTAGAGGACGGACTTAGCCGCCGCCTCAACATGGCGCTTGCAGTACTCGACGACCTTGGCCAAGATCTTGCTGGTAACGTTGGGGAGAGGGATAACGTTGTCGGCGCAGTTATCCTCGATCATGTGCTTGATAGTCTGGGACTCCAAAGCCACCGATTCTTCAACATCGAAAGTCTCGCCGTCAGAGCTCTTCAACACGATCGGCTTTGAGGAAGACATGATTTCTCGAGCAGAGACAATGGACCAGTCCAAGAACAAATTGCGATAACCACCGAAAGAGAAGAGAAGAGATTTCTCAGAAGTGCGGAATATGAATGGGGCTGAATAATTCGATATATTATACCCCTTTTCCTTTTCTTTTCTTTTTCCTATCGGAAAGTTCCAGGCCCATACGCGAATTAATGCGTCGAGTCGTTCGTTTCTTCATTTCTTTAACAAAGTAGTTTATTGTTATTATAAGCATTTATTTGTATGTAAGTTACATATTAGTTCCTTCCAAATAATATATATACATTTATGTCACGAACTTAGCATTTATTTTTACAATTATGTTTATAACTTTGTATATAATTTCCTAATTTTGAAAAGATTAAGAGGATGCTACCCCTTGTATACAAAACCATCACGTCAACTTGCTTTCCAATGGATTTCAAAAAAAAAAAAAAACCTTTATTCATGATTATCCATGCATAATAAACTTTTGCACCCTTCAGCTGGATGCTAACATATCAACTAAAAGACGTATGGATTAGGAAGATAATTATAAGATGGACTGACATGCTTTTATTTTTTTACGGTAACTATCCGTCAAACAGTAGTTTGTCTCCTTCAAAAATGCCATAGAACAGTAGTTTGTCTCTTTAAAAAATGCCTTAAGTTGTGTTTTAACTGATTATGTTTGATTTTAGAAACTGGTTGATGAGGTTAAACAACTTTAGTGACTGCCTTAGAAAAGAAAAAACTTTAATATTTATCGATTAAACATGGTACACGACTATGGGTAAGATTGATACTATCTGACTTTGAGGTTACGAGTTTGATTTGCGGAAATAGACTCTTGCACAAAGTGTAAGGTAAGACTGTGTACATCAGATTGCGAAAGAATCCGACCTCGAGTCTGTGCACCTTTATATGACTATCAAATTCATCTTTTAAAACATCATGCAAGAACACATAAGTTGACAATGTTGCACATATGTATATAGTTAAGCCATTGATATATAGACACAACAACAATATCAAATACGGCAAAGGCTAGTTGAGTAGGAGGCACATGTGCATTAGAAGGACCGGAAGCCTGTTCTTTCGCTTTTAGTTAACAGATGGTACCGCAAATATACAACGTTGTCAACTGCTCCTGAGCCAAATGCTTTTATGGTCCCTCTAATTAATCATAACTTCATAGCTTGATCTGCCCATTCTCATCAAACTGTCATCCTACAGCTTCGAAACAGGTAAACCTGCACGATGGCGTGTTTCAGAAGGAGTTTCATTGGTGATTTAGTGTAAGAAAAGATAATGAAGTAGCTATCAAAGAAGCTTCATTCGCGAATTAGAGGATGGGTGGAACATGGGGTTATGGACTTACCTATTGCTTTTGAGTTGACAATACTTGGACAAGCTGCAGGTGGTGAAGAACTCTCATTTAGGAAAGGTTCCACACTGTTTGGATTATGCCACACAGGATATCCTTTAATTTTTCCCTGCAAATTCTCACATGTTTGGTCAATAAATCTTAATTCCAAGGAAGAAATTTGCCTCCATTTCATGCTAGAGAAAGCATACCAAAACATTTAAAGCAGCCAATGTTGCCATCCCTTCTCGAGTCCACTGCAAAAAAACATGTGGAAACTGAAGATTAGAAGCCTTCCAACAAATAAGCCAAGCACACGAATGTTGTAACAAGAAAAGGAAACATGAAGAGAAATGTTTCAAGGAAGAAGCTGCGGATGAGCAGAATCACGTTACCTTGGATGCAGAAGCGATGTGAGGCACTACAATGGCATTTTTCATGTCCGCAAGCCCAGGTTTCATATAAGGTTCATCCTAATAGACACAGCGAATAATAGCACATCTTCACTTCTGATAACACATATCACAATAGGAAGAAAAGTTCACGCCTTTCTGTTTATTCAGTCACCTCAAAGACATCAAGACCAACTCTGAACATAGGATTTGCTTTCAGATGGTCCACAAGAGCCACCTCATCAATAACAGGCCCTCTGCTGCAGTTTACAAGGATAGCTTCCTGCATGTTTAGCCGCGCATGTCAGAATCTAGAACAGTTTCCCAGTACAAGTTAATAAATCAAAGGGGACAAATCAATACCTTCTTCATCATGGCTAGCCTTTCTTTGTTCACAAGATGATAGGTTGTCTTATCCAGGACAGGGTGAAGACTTATCTGTAATTTGCACCAAAGAAGAAAAAAGTAGACATAACGGGGAGAAAATTTCAGAAGGAAAGTACATCTTTGATGACCGAACGTGCATGTTAGAGCTATAACTGAATTCACCAACATACCACATCAGCCTCCTGAAGTACTTCATCCATGCTTGAAGCTCTTTTCCAGGTCACAGGTTGTTCACCGTTTGCTTTTAAGAACTGTCCGTATGCTGAAAATTAACTGCTACGTCATTAATTTCTGTGCACATGAAGGGTGACCACAAGGAAAATAAATATAACACATACCTGTGACAAACTTCTCTAAACGTGTAGCCTGGTACAAATCGAAGTATATTAAATTCATCTTGAACCCTTCCACCTGTTTCATTTGATTCATAAGCATGCTTGCCAACCATGTTTACAATGGTTCTACATGTAGCAAATAACTTTAGCCACTTGGACGTACAAAGTTAAGATGGGTAGTTCAGGTTGAAAATAAACAAAACATATGCATGTGATGTTCTGGCCAAATCAGAAAAAGCAGCAACATTCACATAATATAGTAAAAGATTGCAATTTTTCAAAGCAGAAATAATCATGAAAGATGAAGGTGCCAAACCACAGAGATTTGAAAGGTAGAACTGCAACAAGAGGCAATAGAGAGAATAGAAGGTACCATCATTCTAGCATAGGCAGATCCAATTCGACCAGCTCCAATCACTCCAACTGTTTGTCCTTTGAGCAAGTTGCCGACAAAACCTTGAAGAGAATTTGAATGAATGAAACAATACTCTACGACCAACCCAAAGGAAGCAGTTAAAAGAATGAGTACTGGAGCATTACAAATGAGGAAGCCATCCTTCGTACAAGCCAACCCCTCATGAATTCATCAGCTTCAACAATTCTTCTAGCTGCTGCCAGAGAAAGTGAGGCTGCCAACTCTGCTGTAGTCTCTGTGAGCACCCCCTATATCCAACATAAATTTCAAACCTTCATTTGGATCACTTGAACAAAATTTTGATCTACATAAACTAAGAAGATGCAGAAATTTTCTTGACCTACATAAGCCACAAAGATGCATAATTTTCTTGATCTATACAATCATTACCACCAAACAAAGGCAAAAGAATCTCGAAAAAAGCTAAGTATCAAATTGTTTCATCTACTTATGGTTCACTATCCAACAACTAATAATTCAAGTCAATGTCTTGACAATGGAATAGACAGGTGAGGAAGCCAGAACCATTGATCATATTTGTGAAGTTCCAGAATTTGGTCATAAAAAACACTAAACAGTAGTAAACATGCCCAACTCTTTGAACTGTGTTTGTCTATAAACGGTTAACCCAATGCAAAGTTAAAATTTAGATACTGATGTCCCCACATATACCGTGCCATCTTTCACTATATTTCCGATGTAGGACAGGGGTGTTATACATGTGCTTGTAAAGCCCACAAGACGTTACATGCTGCACAACATGTCTAGGTGCGGTTGCCTACAAATCTTATATGAAATATGGAAAGCATAGATAAACAGGGGAGGAGGAAAGAAACTTACAGGAGTGTTTCCAACAGCAACACCGTACTTATTGGCAGCATTGACATCCACATTGTTGTATCCAACAGCCATGTTACTGAAGGCCTTTCCTCCAGCCTTGCTCAATGCAGAGAATAGCGTCTCTCCCCCAGTCTTCTGTTAACTACAAGATCACATGTACATAAACAATCACCAAACAGCGACTAGTAACCCAACAGATAAGCTGGGGCTGTTGCATTTGTCATCGCGAGGAACATTAAAGTTATACGTGAAATTATAACTAAGAAGGAAATGGATGTATGAATATAGTCATTAGCACACATAATTCACATTTACATTAAAATACATTACTCTAGCAGCCGAATAATACTGTCTTAGTTCACTTTCTAAGAAAAAATCAACTACCCCAGTATTTTTGGGACATAGATAGCATTTACTCTGAAAATGGTTAGAGAGTTGAGAGGGAACCTGTCCTATGACTCCATCACACTTATCACCGATGAGAGCAATGATGTCTTCAACAGACAGTATGGTCTTTTTCTGGGTACATATCTGCATACAAAGTACAAAAACTATCAGCAGTGATCGTGGAGAAAGCAAGAGAAGAGAGGATGGAATCCAAATTACTTCAACACGGCAATCTTGGTCGATGAGGAGATTAATCCATCGAGTTCCAGGCATGGCTTTAGTGCTGACTACTCTGTACTTCCCATTTGGATTCCACACTTCTATCTGCACTGGTGTTGCCATTGATGCTCCCTCAGTTCCTTGTGGACAATAAAATGGTGCAAAATATAGCGGAATTCGATGGTGGGTGTTATGTAGTTTATCTATATACTTTTTGTGGCACTTGAGTTTCGTTTATAAAGTCTCGAGCTTTCCTTTTCCCTTTTTTGGAAAAATTATGGATGAAATGGAGGGTCCAGATCTCGTTTGTACAAATTTTGTGGAAATTTGACGAGTTGATGGCTTTCGGATGTCAGTTTCTATTGTAGATAAAATATTACATAATATTCAGGGTGTTTTCCACCTCTTATTCTGCATAAGATAACGAGGCCATGCATTTTTTGACACGTACGGATTAGGAGCGGTATGTCCTGTTTGGCTAGACCCAATAATAATTCTCTTTTAGAATATAATTAGGCAAAGGATTTCAGAACAATTCCAAATTGTGTATTGCAGTACTATGTTCAGCTTGACGTTATTTTAACAACTATGGGCCCAACGTATAATTATGTTATAATATCAAAAATAACATTACAAAATCCATGAAACTTGGATGTGTATAATTCATCAGTGAGATTCCACGGCCATCGCACCAACACTAACATGGGATTTGCACGTCAAAAAAAAAAAGTATATAGAGGACCATTATGTTATGCGATAATAAAATCCACCTAAAAACTTCTCCTACAAAAAGGGTTTAAGATTATGGCAACTACAAAGTTGGATTCAAGGGTCAAATGATGATCAAGAATTCAATTATAATACTGGAAAAATAATAGGTTGGTCTTAAGCTCAACTAGAGCTTGGTTGAAGATTGGACAGTTCATAGTCGAAATGGCTCAAATAAAGGGTATTCTCAGTGCACTAAGCTCACGCGTTTGCGTAAGGTCCGGAAAGGGGTCAGATCGCTTCGCGATCTAATATACACAGTATTACCCTACTCTTTTTGAAAGAGTCTGTTTTCGCGGTTCGAACTTATGACCTCAAGATCACAAAACGAATAGAATTTGTATTTGATGAAGTCTTCTAGGGTTTTGGGACTAAAAAGAGGCATGGGTTTTGTCTAATCCTTTGAATTCCTAAACTGATGATAGAAGACTAATGGTGTGGGGACCTGAACAGGTAAACTGCGATTAAAACAAGAAATTATATCAATCTCTGGCTCCTGTTTGGTATCTATTTCAGCTTTTTAAATGAAGCAATGGAAATACATATTGACTTTGTTTTGGTAGAGTGATTAGGGTCAGCATTTAGAGGGTATTTGTATAGGGAATCCTGAGATCATGGAACCCAGAAACACTTCTCAAACTTTCATTTGCTATGAAGTCCCTTTCTTGTTTTTCTAAAGCAAGTCTGATTGTTATAGTCTGTTCCCGAGTGATACAATTAGGTTCTAAGTTGTTTTATTCCCTTGCTTATGGGCAGGTGTTTCCCGGGATTGGAGATGAGCAGTTGGAAGAAGAAGCTGAAGACGGTCCTCCAGAACTAAAATTTTCACATGGAGGTCATAAAGCAAAGACATCCACTTTCTCTTGGAACAAAAATTAGCGGTGGTTATCTCAAGTGTAGCAGATGATAACGCCTTGCAAATCTGGCAAATAGCTGAGAGCATTTATCTCGACGACGACGACGATTTGCATGCTTTAGAGTAATGTCATTTAGAATAGATCCTCATGGGAAAATGGACGATTCCACCTTCAATATCCATTCATCCATTTCAGTTGGTTTAAGGGTGACCGTTTAGTGTTGCATCAGGAAGCAGCTTTCATTGTCTGTCAAACAATTTATGTTGCCATGTGATCTCAAGCCATAACCAACGTTCTATCCTGATATTCCGAGGTCTAATCACAAATAGTTCACATTGCGATATAGGTGCATCAGCGGTCAGTTGCTTAACAACAGCTCACCAGCTTCAGAGAGAAGAGAAAATCCTCAGCCTTGTCCTTTTGTTCCTATTAGCTATAATTGGTCCTGCATCAACAAAGCCCTGATATGATATAGAGAATTAAAAAGACGGACTTTGGAGCAGCTGGTAAGATTGATGCTTTGTAACTTTGAGGTCACGGGTTCGAACCTGCAGAAACAGCTAAAGTTGCATACATCAGACGCTTTTGCGACTCGGCCCTTGTAAAGTTGCATACATCAGATCGCAAAGCGACTCAGTCCTTCTCTGAACCCTGAGCAAACGCGGAAGCCTAGTGCACCGTGAACACCCTTTTTATATGATATAGAGAAGTAAGCTCATAGGATATGCAATAAACATCGCAAAAAACCAAGATTCTTATTATCCGAATAAACATTATCTGCCCACATTCCCATAAGTGTGCTTTACATGATATTTGCCAACAAAGATTGAGATAAACACCAACACGAGGACCAACTACAAAGCTAGAATAAAGGTAATATAAGCTTCAATACAAAGAGATACTGCCCTAAATCCTAAAGTCTAAAAAGGAAATGCCAGCCCCACTCAAAATGTCGCCTTTGCTGCAGCTTGCAGTTCAACTTGCTGCTCGTGTACGTGCTCCTCCTAAGAGGGGGAAAGAACTATCAGCCATGCAAAACACTGCAAGATCTCAAAAGTAAAACCAATGCACTTTGTTCTCGACATAAATTTGGCATTGAAAAAGAATCAGAAACATGACAATACATTCTCTTTTCCCTCTTCATACCTGATAAAGTTCACTCAACATTATGCAACACTTGGTATCACTTGCAACACCAGAGCACAAGGTAACGCCACAAAAGTGCACCATTATAAGAAATACATATAATCACGATGCTCCTCTAATAAACTCATTTACTTGACCAAGACAAAATGATATGTTACAACAGTCCTAGGCAATTATGCAGCATATAAAGGTATCAGTAAGTTCATACTGACATCTGACCTTTGGAAAGTAAATGCCATCACATTTTGCAAGAAAAATCCCATTTGAATTGAAATAGACGGACCAAAGCTGTAATTTACATTCCCATAGACAATCTTGTACCATAGAGAGCTTTGTCTAAACACAAACTACACCAAATAATTCAAACATTCTTAATTACAAAGGGGACCCCAACAAATGCCAAATAAACAACGGGTGAGAGAAGTACATACGTTATAAGATACATAATTCATTAAGCAGCCAATGGCACTAACTTTTACATCAAATACCATAGCAACAACCATTTCCAGACCACCAACCAGGACCAGTTAATAAAGTACCAAAGTAATAAATGTAATACTTCTAATAAAATACTTCTCTTTGTGACTAAAAGTTTGGATAGCTTTGGCTCCAGCCACCACCTCGGACCAGGACACAGGACCTAAGCTCGGTTGTAGGAGTACTTACATTTATTACACTACTATTGTCATTAAGAATGTATATCCTTCAAAAATCAAATGGGACGCAAAAATCATTAAGTATAAGAAAGAGCAACAATAATTTTTTAGAGATCAGCAAGAACTTGGACTATAACTACACGCAACCTCATGTGGGAGAAAAATTGGGCAATAACAGCAGACAACATGTTGACCTTTCACATATAAGGGACAGGATATCGAGTTAAATCATGACAGTACTCCAAGTAACACTTTCACCTTTTCGTTATTTCCCTTCGAAGAATTCATGGGAGGCGCATCATTGCTTGTACCACAACCAGGAAGATCCTTCGACCCCAAAGTCCGACTTCCGATGCAGTGAAGTCTCTCAAATTCACAATCACTTAATCCTTGGACATTCATGGCTGCGGCATCCAAATTCTTGACTTCCACACCTGGCTGAAGGCAAAAAAGCTGATCATGACACTGGACATTACATGGATTCATCACATGCGCACCAGGAAAGTTAGGTTGGACTAGGTTTTGATACACATCTCCATTCCTATTGCTTGGTTTCTGATACGGGAAAGATCCAATCTCACCTTCAATCCTTCCCCTGATGTCCACAAGCAGGCATTTAAGTCTGGCGATCTCAGCTTCAAGGACAGCCTGGCCTTGAAGCCTTTTCATCAATTGCTGATTCAAAGCCCTTAGTTTAACCACCTCATCCTCCAAAGAAGCAGTCCTAGCCTTTTTCTTCTCGCGATACTTGCGTACAGCTTCCCTGTTTCCCAATGGGCGCTTTTTGGCTTTGTTTTCAGTGGACTCAGCAGTATCATCAGAAGGGTCGTTATCTTCTTCAACTTGGGCTGGAACAATTTTGGTATGGACGTGATAGCAAGTATGCGTATGAGAGTTGTCTGGACCCGGTGGATTGCAAGTGTGTGTATGTGTGCAGGCATGTGAATCCTTGAGAATTTCATCCAGAAAGCTACTCATAGAGCAACTATCAGGAAGATCGCCAAACTTGAACTAGAGAACATGCCCTGGTTCGAAAAGTCCAGTTCACCGTCTTCCATTGGAGCAGGAAAAACACACAACTTCAATTGGTGATACACAAGAATTCAATTCTTAATTTTGGAGGTGACCAAACTCTAAGCAAGCCATGGTGGACGTTAATTCCCAATTCAGAGCAGAAAGATACAAACTTTGAAACCCTGGAAAACTAAAAAGAAGGAAATAAAAAGAAAAAAACCGAAATCATAATCAAGAAAAGATCCAATCTTGACAATTCAATGTTTCATTATCTAAACCAATCAAGACAGTAAACTAGTCAATTCCGAGTAGATAAACAGAATTAATCGATTCAGAAAATGTAGAATTATAAACCAAAAATCCAGAAAATAAAAGAGACGTGAGTAGGATAAATGTTAAAGAGAAGAAAAACCTTTAGAACCACCACGAAGTTGTCCAAGAGGCGGAGAGAATGACAGACGGCGGAGAAAAGAGGGGTTCGAAAACTGGAGAGAAAAAGGATCTGGAAATTAATTAGGGAGATGATAATCTGTGAATGAGGGGAAGAATTAATGGACAGAATACAAGAGAGGCCTGGGTCAGATTCCTGTACATACACAGAGCACTGTAAAGAGTCACAGAGTCATCTCATGAGCTTCCACCGTTAAGAATGTCCTTGTCGGGTACTTTGTACATATTTTAGGGGCTACCTGTGCAATAGTTTCATCTCATTATTATTTTAGTTCCCTTAGTTACATTATCCCAACTGCGACTTAAAAAAAGTCGTTAGTAGTGATGTATTAGAATTACACGTTTATGTAGGTTCGGAGGAGCCGCGACTTTCTTTCCACTAAATAAATCAAACACTCTTTCTCCATAAGAAAATTAAATCAACTGGCAAATAGAAAAGGAGAGAAACCATGGACACGCTAACATGGTCAGATTGACTACATTAACATAACTTTAATATATCAGTTTCCGTTTGATTGAACATTACCGAGAGAAGCCTATCAAGAAAAGAATAATGGTCTTGCAACTTGTCTATGCTTCTAGGAAGTCGTTGCATAAACCAAGAAGCACCAATTAATTTCCATTATCAAAATACTAGCAGAGGACTGCCTTTCAAGGTGCGCCAAAAGGCACATTGAATTTTCCAATCAAAATTATACAAGGTGCGCCATAAGCAACTTGAGTACCAACTTGAGTGACAAAGACGTTTCCAGTGCATTAAACAAGATCATTTTCGCGATCTTATGTATGCAACCTTACTCGAGACTATTTTCGTGGCTTGAACCCATGACTTCAAAGTCACAACAGAACAACCTTACCCATTGACTAAAATTAGAAACAAAATAAATCTGTCAACTAAGAGTTTGAGGTCGAACGACATGGCATCCCGGTTTTCAATAATTTTGTTTCATAAATGCTTATGGTACATTAGTTGCAAAGGTACCCTTGGAATATAAAAAAAGGAATGAAAGTTGATGACTCCTGAGAATCGTTCATAACAGAATGTTCCTGCATTGACCAAGCCAGAAGCAGCAAAGAGTCGGAATGACAATCCCAGACCCAATGCCAAGATTTTCTCTCCTTATACAGAGCTGCTTATTTATCACCAACCGTAAATCACAACCCAATCAAATGAGGATTAGATATGTTGTACAATTAGGTGTAATACAAGGACACCCCCAAGAAAGAAACAAGTAGGGATAATATAGCTACAGCCAAGGTTGCAGATACATCAATTTAGAGCATAATCCTACAACAAGATATCTAGCCTCTAGGTCATAACCCAGTTGGTACTCGGGTTGGGAGTTACTCCAAAAGATACAATGTTCGATTCAAGAGACATGTGCAATGTGGATGTTTCACTGCCGTCTAGGTCAAAGGTCCAGTTTGCAGTGGACATCTTGTGTGGGCGCCTTGCGCATGACCTCCTCTAACCTAGGAGACCATTGAACTCCTGATTTACATTATCCACGATACTACTTGGGGCTGAGACGGTGGGTGCCTCAGAGGGTATAGCCTTTTGCTCCCAGACATCTTTTGGTAGAAAAGTAAAACTAATAACGGAAAAGGTATCCCAAACAGATTCATACATACACTCTCCATTCATTCCTCCCTTTTGACAGGATCTAACCCAGCAGAAGGGCTGTCAGCAAAGTACTCCTGATGTTTGACCTTAACGCCGTACTGCAACAGCATTTTCGCAAAATCAGTCAACTTAAACAAGACAGAACAAGCATGCACATTTCAGCAATAAATCCAAAGAGAAGAGAAACCAAAATATGCTACACAGATGTTATAACGACTTACGTCTTCCACCAGCCACTGAAATGAGCCAACTCGTCAACTAGAACACAGGATGTGAGCCATATACATATTAAATCATAAATAAAATTTCACTACAAGGATCTTCAAAGATGACATTTTCCATAGCGAGATCTAAACTCAATATTGGTTTAGATAAGGTCATATAATTTATTAATAAAATCAGGGAAAGAAGTGCACCTGAAATATTTCTTTTAGTATCTCTGCAAAATATCAAGGCACTGGCCCTCCAAACTGGTCTTTCTAAAAATGGGAAAAAAAATAATAAAAGCACACCAATAAATGAAATCATGAAAAAACATGAATAGAACCGTCATGTTTATCTTGCAAGAAAGACCAATGAAATATCATTTTTTCTTTTCTAATGTTCGTTAGGAAGATGCATGCCCTTTTCACACGAGAATCATTACGATAACCATAAAGCTGTTCAAAAACTCGAGGCGTCAAAGTCAAATGCTCACTTATTTAAGAATAATGTTGCCCTAAACCCGTGAAGTGCATCTTCTGGAAACTAAATGATCCTGAACTTAAGATAGCATTTAAGTCCCATTCCACTCAACAAGCATCTGTGATAACTAAATGTGAATGCTAAGCACAACCACAGCTGCTGCAGTCACCAGTCATCATAAAAAAACTACAAAGAAAAGAGAAATTCTTTTAAAAAATTTATCCACAAACTCCCAGCAATAAATCTACTTCAATCACTAAAGCTTTGAAATTGTGCAACCAGAAATAAACTTAAAGTTGATTTGTCCGGGAAAGGAAGTGTTGAGTGGGTCAAAGATTCTTAAGGAATGACAATCCAACTTCTCACTACCACTGATATAAATTTTATAAAGCAGCTCACAGCCGTCCTGTAACAATGTTGAAGTACAGAACTAGTCTGATGCAACACACTTGATGAATACACACTCGTGCTTACCTCATGCAATGCCTTGGAAAGGTCCTCCATTGTCAATATGAGACGCTTATTCTGTTTATAAAGAAGTTCAAGGCACTCTATATATGAGCAGGGAATGGAAGAAAAAACATTAAAGAACTCACTTTCTGCTGCTTGTCTCTCTTATCCTTTGCCACAGATGATACTCTTGCTTTACAGTGCCTAGATTAAAACACCAGCAATAATTCATTGAATATGGCGTCAAGAACAAGGAAAAACAGCAATTTGCTTCTCTGATGAAACTCCTAGCATAATTACAAATTAAACCTGCTTCACTCTAAAGACATTGACCTCGTTAATGCAAATAACTAAGCTGGTAGAGTATCAAGACTGCTTCCCATTTGACTTCGTTCTTATTTGCATACTCACTTAAAGCAAATAACCATGATATCATGTTATTAAAATCGTCATCACTCTGCCTGTAGCAACATCCAAAATCAAGCACATTGCTTTGATATGAATTACTGCGATGGACAGCCAAGACAAGCCAAATCATTTAGAGGAAGAAACAAATTATCATTTAGATTTAAAACTCAGAAAATAAAAGACAAAACAGACCATCAGAAAAAAGAAAAGAAACTAACTTTCGGTCTTTAGATTAACACGTATTGCACACAGATTCTTGTACATCAGGAAAAATAAAATTTAAAGAAAGCTATTTTGGATTTAATTGGCTCATGGTTCTGACAAAATGTTGAAAAAAAAATCCAGCAAGGGATGGGGCGGGGGGGGGGGGCGGGGGAGCAAAGAATCACCAAAAGAAGAACCAAACACAACGGAAAACATACTGAAGAGATTCAGTAGATACATCAGCAATAAACTTCTGGGTGGCAACTGCGACCAGCCTAATTCTGCAAGAAACTCAAATCAAGAAAACCCATCACTTGAGGTGCCAAAAAGAACGACCAAAGTAACCCACCAAATAAATAGCTTTTTCTTAATGAAAAAATATGTGTACAAAAAAAACAAAATCTCAACATGGGGTACCTACAATCGAACATCGGGACACTGAAAGCCGCTTTTTGACAAGTAGTGTTCAACTAATTCATCAGGAATCTTCAATAATAAAATTCAAAAGTAAGTAAAGGTCGGATCTTCTTCTTCTTCTTTTTAATTGATGAAATGAAACAAGGAGAAGCAAAGGAGATAAACGGGAAGGGGGATTACAGTAGGGGTGTAATCCAGAAAAGAGGCAAGGAATTCGGTGAGTGCAGAATCATCGTCATGGCGGCCTTCGCTGCTTGGTAGCTGCTGATGGCTCTGCCCCTGACATGGATTCATCTCCCTCTCCCTCCTTTCTTCACTGGGTTTTCAGAGGCGTTTATAGGCAAATTGTCTAGACGACGCATTCACGTCGGGAAATTATAGTTTCCTTTATAACTTGTGAATAGTAGTATCTTTTTAATATACATTTTATGGTATTATCGCAGAAATAGAGAGTGACCAACACACGATGACATATAGAAATTTATATATCAACAAAGAAGCCAGTAATGTTGACATAGATATTTGTATGTTAACAAAGAAGATGATGATATAACAACCTTTATATATTTACGAATTTGACAAATTGTAAAGTTTCTCAACGTGAATGTTTATTAATTACTAAATCTACTGTTTATCGTGTATATAAATTAACTATTAGACTTGAACAGTATTTCTTCATATTTGTGTAATTAACATGTATGTTAGTTAACTAATTGTTATCAAGACAAGTGAAAAGTTACCAGAGATTTAACTAACGAGTAAAATAATTCCTCTGAAGAGGAGTGTTTCTCATTGGCATCCATGATCTGCGATTCCAAAGCGAACAATCGCTGCTATTTCCTTTCAAAATTACTATCTACCATTCTTGCCAGGAGTATAATATATACTACTATAGTACTACAGTTTTTGAATAGGGAAATTGATTTCTACGGTGTAATTGTCTCGTTACAAACTCGTTAATAACTTAAATATTAGCAGTTGGTACTTCATACATCTACAAACCACAAGGATTGTGCACATTCACAAGAAGGAAACCGGCAAGAGAAGATATATATATGATAAAACAACTACAGCAAACCAATTAACTAGAAACACTTGGAACCAACTTCCTATCAAAGTCAGGGCAACTGACTGTAGCCCAATTAGAGAATGAATCCGAAAGGACATAGGACCTCTCTTATTGTCCTCACAATATACTGCAACCTCTTTGACCCTTTCTCTTTTTCTTCTTCTTTTGCTTTGGTGGTTGCAGAACCACTTTGATGGCTGCATCAAATACAGCTTTCACATTCTGCAAACGAGTTCAACATGATGAAGGTCAAGAAACTGAGTCCATAACATTCAGTCACCAACACAAGTTACATATATATCACCTGCTGTGTCTTTGCACTGCACTCAATGTAAGCTGCAGCCCCTATCAACTTTTTTAGCTCTTCTCCCTGTGGCAACAGTTCCAAAATGAGCAACTTCATCTAGTTCTAGGTAGCTACTATCAAATTGTTGAGACTCTTGTTTATTCCACTCTCTTTCAGGTCAGTACGAAGGAATTTTGCCTGATTATAGAAAACAAAAAATATTTACTAGGTCACTTGTGGAATAGTTGAAAACACACGAAGATCCCAAGGAGGCGACAAGCAGAGAAGACCATCATCCGGCTCCAGTATTCTTTTGTTTTTGTAGATATACTTTTACATTTGTGATGAAACCCCATTCAGCATGCTGAACACTTATAATTAAGTCTAGGTCCATCCTTGAATATAATTACCTGAGGTGTGGTAATGGGCACTGCTCCAGGGTGGTCCATAAAAAAGTGCTTATCTTCTCGAAGATCTACAGACACGTAGAAAACCAGCTACCTTAATTGAATTAAAATAAGCCAGCAAAACGAGGATAGCTTTCAAACTCTATACAAAACGCTACTCAATTAGAGAAATGGTCAGAATTCAGAAGGTACTGAAATTGTATGTACAGTGTAGAAAGACACTTAAAATAATAACATAGAAGCTGTAAATGAAAAAGAAAAAAAAATATGGCAACTCGAAAAGGTAAATTCTCCAGAGGAGCCTGCATTATAAGCAATGGGTGGGTGTTTGTGGACGAAACTTAAATTGGCCCAAGCAACTTTCAACAAAGCAAAGCAACAAAAGTGAAGAGAATGAGAGAACTAGATGAACCATTTAAGATAATGAGATAAGTTTACATAGCAACAGGAAACTGCAAAATGCTGCCAAGGACTAATGTATCCCCACTATATGTTGCACATGAAACTGACCAACAATCCATACTTATAATTTAGAGAAGAAAAAATAACATGGTTAGAAACGCCTATTATAAATTTTAAATTTCTTTCTTTGAATAATATATATTCTATCGAATGAAAAATTGTACCAAGCTTTGTTCCAACGAGAATTATTGGGACGCCAGGAGCATAATGCCTCAATTCAGGAAGCCACTGAAAATTCAAGCCACATTCCCAAGGAAAAAAATCAAAAGAAAATCCGTCAGTGACAACAGAATATAGATAAACTAGGTTAGTTAACTTATATGTCCTTTCCTTCCTAGGCTTATTACCTTGTTCTATTTAACATCAACTTTTTTCAGCGTAAAGAGGGCAGGAAGAATAAGGAAAGGAAATTGAAGGTAAAAGGATATATGGACTCGAGCCATCTTTACACAAACAGATAAAATCAATGATACATCACTGAGCTAAGAAAACTTCTTAAGCAAGTAATGGGTTAAAGTAAACAAACGTTGTGCAGTTTCTGCCTTTTCACGCTATAAGATACCAATCCAAGCACTGAAAGAAGGTATAGGACAGCACAGAAATACACTACAGCAAACAGACCAAGTGTTCAGTGAGTTCAGTCTCCAATGAAAAGATGTTCTCACCTTTTTCGAGATGTTCTCATAACTGGCCTTGCTAACAAGAGAAAAGGCAAGTATGAATACATCCGCACCACGGTAACTCAAGGGTCTTAGTCTATTGTAATCCTCCTGGCCTATTATAAGAAAGTAAAGAATCAAAGTCTGCAGACAAAGGACTTGATAAGGGAGGAAAACCAGGCTCCAAATGACGCTGGCTTACCTGCAGTATCCCATAACCCTAGATTGACGGTGTTACCATCCACAACTACGTTTGCGCTAAAATTGTCAAACACTGTGGGCACATAATCCTGGTCACATAACAGAAACCAATTAGCAAGATCAATTAAGAATAATACTAAAATGGAGGTTCCAGAAATATGATAACTTCCTGAGATGGGCCAACACAGTTATTAAAAGAAAAAAGATAAGCAGAAGAATATAGCACAGATGGTTTTTTGTGCTTTATTCTTAGTTTAACTATCCTTCATTCTGATAAGAGGCGCTGCTCTGATAGATAATTTAGAAAGAACAAATTATCACAAAGCCATCAACCACAGGATTTTGCATTCAAACACAGACTCCATATAAAATTCGACAAGTAAAACTAGATTTCTAGAGACATATACAATTCAATAGCAACTTAACAGAAGTACTTCCAAAACCTAAGAACAGGATAATGAACTTACGGAAGAAAAGAACCAGCCAAACAGAAAGTAACTTGTACTCATCCATTTAGGTAAACAAGGAATTTTAAAACCAAAGACATGAACTTCTCAGTTTAATCCGTGTCATCCTTCAAAATTAATAATACAAGCCCATGAAGGGTAGGACGCTGGTAGTTAGCCAAAAAGACAATGCCTCGAATGAAAAGAACAATTTTCAAAGTAGGACAAGGATGCAAAAAAAGATAAGACAGTGAACATTAGCAGAAGTCAGAACATCTTAACAAAGTGTTAACACTATTTCCAACTTGAGCAAATGTGAACTCTCACACAAAATCTGAAAACATGTTTTACCCATTTAATCAGCTATTTCACATCCACAAACGTCTCGTTAGAATAATAGGGGGGAAGACCAGAAGAATGAAGTTCAAAGCCCCATACTTACACCAAAACTTCACTTTCTTGATGTGCCGCGGAAAAGTCACTAAGACTTAAGAGAGATCGTCTAATCAAACCATTCACAAAATCAAGGCGATTCACATTCGACAACATATGAGAAAAGAAAACAAGGAGAAGAAAACAAAATTCACACAAGTAAACTGCAAGAAGTGAAATTACTGACCGTGGGAAAGGTATTGCTTGTATAAGAGATGAGGAGGCAAGTTTTCCCCACAGCTCCATCACCCACAGTGACGCACTTAATGAACCTGGATGCACTCATTCTCACTTGATCCCCACCTTTGCTTGCACTTCTGCCTTATCGTGCCCTTTCTCTCTTAAGTGTTCATGAGACTCCTGTTACACAACGGAAACAAAAAGACAATCAGAATCAAGAAAACGAAAAAGAACCAAAAAAAAAAAAATTCAACAAGCACCAAAAGATAGCACTTGTTTAAGCTTACTCATTTAACATCTCATCTAAAAATTTAAGCTTTGATACGCTAATTTAACATGTATCTGATTGCAGGAGCTCCTAGGTCCAAATCCTGCTGCCCCACTTTCTGAAAAATTAATACTACTGCTACTCTAATATGCTGCTTTATGTCTGCTAACTACTGTTACACGTGTGGTAAAATCCACAAATAAAGTGGAGAGTTAAGTCTATAAATGTATGAATTACTATTTTATTTACCAACTGAAGCTTTTAAATGCGATGACAATTTAACAGTACCAAAACCCTAATCCAGAAAAAACATGCAGAGGATTGACAATGGAGCAAAAAAAAAACAAAGTAAAATTAAGTGACAAATCCATCAAGCAGTTGTAGTGATCGATTTATTCAGTGAACTACTGAACTGAAGAAAGAGAAGCCGAACAATAACGTGAAAAAGGACGAACCTTGGAGTCGGAGAGAAGATGTTGATGGGCTTGAAGAGCAGAGAAGAGAGATCGAGAGATTGTGAGAGGTTGGAGAAAGAGAGAGTGCAAGTGGTAGCTGAGATGGTAAAAGTATTTGAGGGAGAGAACGACGAGAGAGAAAAATTTACAGTGCTAATTGTTACTCACTTAATTGAGTTTCTTGTTTTTCAGTAAATCTCCTAACTATTTACTATTTACTTTTTGTTTTACTGCTCTATGAATAATCACCGTAACGTTTATATGAGAGACACCAGCCCCAATACAGATAAATCTTCTTCATTAAGAAATAAATTTTTTTTAGCAATGTTAGGGTGTGATGCTGTTGATGGAAAAGTTAAATAGGGAATGAGAGGTGTTTGGTTAGAGGTTTGTTTAAGGGTATGGGTTTGGAAGAATCCAAACCCATAAAAGTTTTTGTTTTGTTTGGGGAAATGAGAGGTACGAGTTTCGGTTTGATATCCAAGTATTTTTTAATGGATATCGTTTTTTGATATATTAGTCCATTGTCTATCAATATGGGAGAACGAGGGTATGGTCGGTCAACGCCGCCGGCCATTGCCCGCCCACATTTGATACTCATTTCAATTCCGTTACGTTACAAACACCATCAATGTCTATCACATATTCTCACTTTAATACCAAACAACTATCACTTTTACGCTTAAACTCATATACTCTAAATTCATATATTGTTATACTCATTCCAGTTCTGATTCCGATACCTAATTAATAACCAAACGTCACCTCAATTCCTTATGTATGCATTTGACTATTATTGGCTCTTGAGATAAGTCAGTACGTTTTGCATACTTGGCTTTTCCCAGCGGGTAACTGTTTTGAACTTCCCCCCTCAATTTATTCAAATTAAATTTCTCCACTGTAGCATTTCAAACATGCACATTATAGGCCCGGTGGGATATGGCATAGTGAAAAAGTAATAAGTATTATAATGATAGTCTATGTATGTGATGTATCAAGGGAGTTCAAATCCTATTAGAGCAAAAGACTATTCGACCTGATAATCTCCACCATTCTATCCTCAAAGATCGTTGTGGAAGATGCAAATTAGGAACACATCGCCCTCTTAGGTTGGGTGAGGACTTAGGTAGTGACCCATACACGGTGTCTCCTAAATTGGGTGAGGACTTACGCAGTGACCCATACAAGTTGTCTCCCTGCAAACAAGGTCTTCAGCCTAGCAGTAGTGGAACACCCACCCTATGCGTGCGTCTGATTCGAACTCTTGACCACTTAGAGCAAATTCCAACTCGAGTACCAACTGAACTATGTCATGGGACGAGTTTAAATCCTCTTAGTAATAGGTATTATAACGATTGTCCATTGTTGCAATTACATTAATATATAGAAGGATATAATTACCCGTTGTTTGTTGATTAAGCAAAGATGGAAGCATGTCAACTCTTTATTTCTTCAAAAGGAAAAAGTATAGAAAGAAAGTATGATCGTCTTGAATGCCCACTTACCAATTACATTATTTTTCTTTTTGCTTTTTGCAGCTTCCTAAGTTCATAGGAAAATTTAAACAAATTTACTTGGGTTTTTTTCCCCCTGGATCAATGGGTCTGTAATTTTTTCTTTTTGCTTTTTGCAGCTTCCTAAGTTCATAGGAAAATTTAAACAATTTTACTTGGGTTTTTTTCCCCTGGATCAATGGGTCTGTAATATAAAATGTTATCAAAACAAGAAAAGAAAAAGAAAGACTGTAGAGTTAACAAGACTTCCTTTTCTTTACCCAGAAAGTAAAAGAACGCTGACCCTTCTAGAGACATAGTCTAATAGACAAACTCGATATTTTTAAAGTTAATAATCTCCTAAATCGATATGATGACGGTTCGAATGATGTCAGTTTTTTTTTTTTTTTAAAAAAAAAAGAGGGAGATGATAAAACCGTTCTAGTCTTAAATTCTGTTATATCTCTATCTGTTGGAGCATATCTATATATTTCTCTTTGAGACAGAATTTGCATGCCAGCTCTCATGAAAGGATCCAGGTAGACTTGCCAGTAAAAAAGGACATTTTAGTTGCATCTTTGCTGAGTATGAAATGTAGTTGGGAATGGTGAATCGAAATCACGTAATACTAAGCACCACCAAAATCCTAACTGATAACGACATGCCATGCGGATAATATTTTTGTCTCAATGGCGATAATAATAGTGAATACGTAATGATTAAAAAGTGTGTGCTCATAAAATATAGTATGTGAGATTCTCAATTTTGGCAGGTCCTTCACCTATTCCTTAAGAAGTGTGCATCAAGGGATAGAGTCACGATTGCAAATAAGTTGATAACGACATGCAAAAGCATGCTTAAATAAGATGATTGAGGCCATAAGAGATTTTCATTGTTAATAAATAATTCAATCAGTTTTTAAGCTATTAGAATGATTTAGAAATTTGAACGATCTAATGGCTGAAAGTTGATGAAACAATTGACAAGAAAGGGAAGAGGAAAAAAACCTTTCCGTTTCTATTGTCATTCTACTAGCTCGATTACACACAACTCGCTAGATTAAAAATACACATTTTATAATTATGACCAAAATTCTCAACTAACATTAGTATTTAACAACTATATATATAAACGTATCTTTCCATTCTAATAATTAATTATCAACCTAATCATATATTACCGATCTTCACATCGTGATAAAGTGGATGCATGTTAGCATCATTTGACTTCCATGTCTAGCAGTAGACAATCATGTCCTCAAGCTTCTTCAACACAAATCATGAACAAGGTCTAAGGAGAAGTCTTGAAGATGGAGCTTTACTCTGTTGTGCAGCTGCACTCTTCTGCTGTGCTTGACTTCCATAAGCTACGGTTCCTTGATGCTGCTGAGGTGGAATGTATTTGTAGTCAACCATGCTTAAAACAGCTTCCCTTTCCTTGTAACTGTGCTGTTGTTCTTCATGATCAGCTGAGGTTATTTCTTTACCATCATTACTAGGCTTGCACGTTGTTTTCTTAGAGAGTAAAAGGTCATACTGAGACTTTATCAGACTACATCATATCAGTTTTAAGAAACTTCATGGATGATGCAAATCAAACGGCTTTCTAGATGAAATGTAGCCTGCTCAATGCTTTCTGGATATTATCAGCTGCATCTTGATCCCCCATTTCGCTCTCAATTCCATCTTCCGTCGTGCCTTGGTGTCCACAAATTGACGCCGCTAGGAATGATGGCAATTCAGCTGCAGGCATCATTTTTCGAGATGCTGCTGGCGCGTTGATGCATTCGGCCTCTATTCCCTTACAGCAGCTTCATCAGCTGAAAATGCAGAATCATTGGCGATTTTTGTGGGCTTGAATGTTGCACAACGCCAAGGGCTACCCACGACGGCATGTTGAATCGGATGCATTGCTGGCTTAATTCCTCAAGATATTTGACAACTAGCTACTGTTTTATCCTTGCTACTATGGGTATCCTGCCCATCCATTGGGCGCAATTAGAAACGCATACCGGTGAATCTAACTTTCTGGAGATTATTGCCTCCTAGTCTGGTATTTTCCGCCGTTAGTGCGGATATTATTAATTAATGCGACAGAGTATGTAAGTGTCTTATTTCTAGTAAATATTCGGAGATGGAATCTGTGGCGTCAATCAATTGGAAAATCTAATTTATCAACTTCAATCTCGAAGTATAGTAAGCTAAATGAAAAAAGATTGAGTTAGATAAGAAAAATTTAGCCTTTTAGTATTTTTCATCTGGCTCAATGAAGTGATAGTAATACATTCTAGTTTGTTTTTCACTCTATCTGTCATTATAAAATATTTGTTTGATGATTTGGGCCAAACTCATTCATAACCGTAATCTTGTGGCTAAGTTAATATATATGTATCCATACATACATACATATATATATATATATATATATATATATATATATATATATATATATAAACATTTGTGAGTCGGTGTTTTTTCCTACTTGCCCTTCACCTAAAGTCCTCTCCCCATAAATCCATGCAAAACAAACGGGGACAATATTGTCATTTCCATCTTTCCAGTACGTGTTCGATTCTTGCCCATTGCCGACGGTCACCAAAATCAGTGAACAACGAATCACGTCCCTTTCGCTTAGTGTCCAAGACTCAAGTCGTCAATAAATGCATCTGATCCTACTAAAACCAAGAGTCGGACCCATAAATACAAGCAGATCTGGTTTTAGCAAGCGACTCTGTTTTTTATTTTTAGTATAATTCTACAGCTTTGTATTTGCTTGAACCGTTGATTGTGTTTTGACGGTGTGTTGGACTTGGAGTTGAAATCAATGGACTTCAGTGGAAACCGTTGATTTTATCAATTAGGCTTGTTTTATTTGCTGGAGAGGTTTCTCGGAGTTTGCGGTTCATGTGAGATGGGGTTTTTCAGTACAATTTTGGGGTTTTGTGGATTTGGAGTCGGAATTTCTACCGGTTTTGTTGCTGGCTACTTCTTCTTCATATATTTCCAGCCCACCGATGTTAAGGTTATCTCTATCTCCATTTTATTCTGGAACTTCTGTAGAATTTAGTTCAAACAACGACGAAATTACGGTTATTACGAGGATGGAACAATATTGACTTGATTTTTCGGCTTTATCTGTTTCTATTGGCATAAGTATTGCGGATTGAGTTTTTCAGGCTCAAATATGATTCGTATTGCACGTTCCTACATAAAATGGTTGTCTGGCAATTTTCTGGTTTTTGTCTTGGAACTGAATAGATAGAAGCGAAATTGTTGGGGAAGTAGTTTCAGCACGTGATTTTCTACCAGGCTGATTCTCTAACCATATATGATTTCTCTGAGTGTAACTTTACGGTTATTTTAGCCGCTTATATTTCATCTGGAACCAGTTCTTGTTAATTTAGCGAGCAACTATTGTTTGCATTATATATCATATGATGCCAATGATCATGAGGTGATCGTCGAAGAGGAAGCACAAAAGTCTCTGCATAAGCAGAGTAATGAATTGATGCTATGAATACTTTTTTATGATGTCCGTAATCTGTATGTGTTGTAGAAGCGGTTCTCTGCTTTGAAATAAGAGACATCGTTATTTTAAGAGGCAAGTCAGTTGTAGTTTATTACCCACGTGCACGCGTGGAAAAATGTATTTATCTGAGTTTTACTGTGGTAAACTGCATCAATGATGAACATCTGGATATATACTGTACAGGATCCTGTAGTACGTCCACTGGTGGAGCATGACACTTCTAGCCTGCAGAAATTACTTCCTGAAATACCTTTATGGGTAAAAAATCCTGATTATGATCGTGTAAGTCCCTTTGGTATTGTTTGGTCTCACTGATTTTTTGTGGATTAGTATGCATACTTACGAAATCTCCTTGATTTTCATGAATTGCAGGTCGACTGGTTGAACAAGTTCCTTGAATGTATGTGGCCCTATCTGAACAAGGTTACATAATCTGTGCCTCACTAAGCCACTATATAGGCTGCTACCAAGAATCTAATGCTTGCACTCTCAGATACTTATGGAAATAACTCTCTTACACCTATGCTCTTTGGCTCAGGCTATTTGCAAAACAGTGAAGACAATTGCTGCACCAATCATAGCTGAGCAAATTCCGAAGTACAAAATCGAATCTGTTGAGTTTGAGACACTAACTTTGGGGTCACTTCCACCGACATTGCAAGGTTTCTTTTCACAAAGAAAGCATTGCTCTGGCCTCGCCCCACCTCCGCCAAAAAAATAAAGAAATAAGACCACCTTTTTCGTCGCAGCTTAGAATGTGTATCATATTATATTATCGTTAATCGATGGTGCCCAGAGTTGTATCGTCTGTATCCCCACGATTCTGTTTTGTTTCTGATCCTGGAATCGCAGTGGTCCTCTATGTGCAGAATGCCTTTGTGTCTTGCCAATATTTTTGTCTTCCATTAATGGCATGTATCTTTGTTCAGGTATGAAAGTCTACCTAACTGATGAGAAGGAGTTAATCATGGAACCATCAGTGAAATGGGCTGCGCATCCTAATATTACTGTTGCCGTTAAAGCATTTGGGCTAAAAGCAACTGTTCAGGTGTCGTGCTTGTTGTAGTTCTCATATTTCATGCTCGTATTTTAGTAAGGTAACAACTTTCCAAACGCAGGTTTTGGATTTGCAAGTTTTTGCCGCACCACGTATCACGCTGAAGCCCTTGGTTCCAAGTTTTCCCTGCTTTGCCAATATTTTTGTGTCACTCATGGAGAAGGTATTTAATTTGGGATGTCATTTCTGTGCTCAGTTGTTTGCTGTTTGATGTTTACACAACTTGCTTTGTAGGATCTTAATACATTGTTAGGTTTTGTATGGCACCAGCACATGTTTTACTTTTGGTACAACTAATCTTTGGGGGTATTGCCATTCTCACTTGACAGACATTGTTGAACAGGATCTTCAGTGTGACCTGTCATGTTTGGATTTTTTGTTGGTTCTTTGATTAATAAATGCTTATAATATCAAAAGTAAAATGTCCTTCCTATAGAAAAACTAGTATCAACAGAATTCCTGACTGCTTTAATAAATGTGGAGCTTGAAGCTCAAATATAATTGCGCTCTGTTTCTTCTCTCTTGGAGAATAATGAACAAATATTATTACAAGTAACTGTTCTATGAGGCTTACTTCAACAGGCTGAAGATAGCAGTATATATACTTCCTAACTATACAGCATGAGCCACAACGGCTATATTGACTAACACAGAGATACAACGACTATAAAATCATTATCCTAATTATTTACAGTAATCTATCAGTAAACCTGTTATTTACAATACATTTAAGCTGAATATTTTCTACACTCCCCCTCAAGCTTGGAGTAGATATTGATGCATCCAAGCTTGGCTGATAATTTTTGAAATATTGGGATTGATACGGACTTTGTCAGAATATCAGCAACTTGATCTTGTGAAGGAACATATTGGATTTTAACTGTATTGTCTTCAATTTTCTCTTTGATAAAGTGCCTATCAATCTCCACATGTTTTGACTTGTCATGATGCATAGGATTTTCTGCCATGTTAATAGCAGACACATTGTCACACTGTACCAGCATACTCATTTCTTTTCCATAATCCAAATCTGATAGGACTCGCTTTATCCATAATCCCTCGCAAATGCCAAAAGCCAACGCCCTTAGTTCCGCCTCGGCACTACTTCTTGCCACCACCGTTTGTTTTTTACTACGCCATGTTACAAGATTACCCCAAAGATATGTAGCATATCCAGATGTTGACCGCATGTCTTTTCTTGAGGCTCCCCAGTCAGCATCTGTGAAAACACACAATGTTCTGTCTTTCGTCTTCTTAAAGAAGAGGCCTTGTCCTGGAGTTCCTTTGAGGTACCTAAGAATTCTCATTACAGCACTCAAGTGTCTTTTGTTAGGATCATGCATATATTGACTAACATAGCTAACTGCATAACATATATCAGGACGTGTATGAGAGAGATAAATAAGTTTACCTACCAATCGTTGATAACTTAATCTATCAACGTCTGTTCCAACATCTCGTGGAGAGGGACTGATTTCTACCTTGTCTTGCTCAGCTGTTTTTCCAGGCTCCAATGGAGTATAGGCGGGTTTACAACCCAACATGCCAGTCTCTGTTAATAAATCTAAAACATACTTTCTTTGTGGAATGCACAGTCCTTGTGAGGTTCTTGCAACCTCCATTCCTAGAAAATATTTCAAATTGCCAAGATCCTTAAGTTCAAATTCATGAGATAGTTGTGCTTTAATGTCCTTAATTCCTTGTTCATTATTCCCAGTCAAAATAATATCATCTACATACACAATTAAGACTGTTATAAGATTATTTTTGTGACTAATGAAGAGAGTGTGATCACTGTGAGCCTGTTTGAAACCATATTTTAGGACAACTTTTGTAAATCTAGCAAACCATGCTCTAGGGGACTGTTTTAAACCATATATAGATTTCTTAAGCTTGCATACTAGTGACTGATTATTCGGATTTTTATAACCTGGAGGTACATCCATAAATACGGTTTCTTGAAGTTCACCATTCAAAAATACGTTTTTAACATCTAGCTGAAACAATTTCCACTCCAGATTTACAGCAATAGTAAAGATGATTCTAACAGTGTTTAGTTTCGCAACAGGCGCAAATGTTTCCATATAATCTATGCCATATTCTTGAGTAAAACCCCTAGCTACCAGGCGAGCTTTATACCTGTTTACAGAGCCATCCGAATTGTATTTAATGGAGAAGACCCATTTGCAACTAACCAGTTTCTGTGAGCTCGTTTTTGGAACAAGCTCCCATGTATTATTTTTAATTAATGCATCCATCTCTTCCTTTACAGCCATTCGCCACTTGGGTTCCCTCAGAGCCTGTTCAATATTGATAGGGATAGCTTCACTATCCAAACTAACAGTGAAAGCCTTGAATGGTGGTGTTAGATGTTGGTAAGACATAACCTTACATAGAGGATGATTAGTAGAACCTGACAGAGTACTTACAAAACCATAAAAAAATTTTGTATGTAATGGAAATTTTGTACATTGTCTAGTTCCCTTTCGTAGAGCAATAGGTAGATTGTCATGACTCGCTAGATCAGATGGTGAAGGGGAAGAATTATGATTTAGAGGTGAATGAGTTCTTGGAGATGAAGGAGTACCTGGAATTGTACTTACAGTTGGCAGTTGAGATAGTTGAGGTTGAACTGGCTGATCTGTTGATTCCATATTTCGTTGTCTCCTCTGATAAACTTTAACATGTGGCAGTTGACTTCCTGGCTCAACACCCTGGTCATTCATTTTCTGACTCTCAGAGTCTAGAGGCACATTCGAAGGACTTGAAGAGGCCTGGAAATCTGAAACATCTGGAGAGATCATATTAGGTACAGAACCATTATCAATTAAATTCCAGTATTCAGTTTCAGTATTCTGGGATTTCGCATAGTATGCATGAGACTCATCAAATATGACATCTAGAGATACAAATACCTTCTTTGTTGTAGGATTGTAACACTTATATCCCTTTTGTGTATTGGAATATCCAATAAACACACACTTCACTGATTTACAATCCAACTTACTCCTGGTATGCGCCTGCAGAAAAACATATGCAACACAACCGAAAATTCTAAATGGGAGCTCAGAGACAAGATGAGTGTGTGGATATATTTCAAGTAATGATTGTCTGGGTGTTTTATATTTCAGTACTCTTGAAGGCATCCGATTAATTAAGTACGCTGCAGTCAAAACTGCCTCTCCCCACAAATATTTAGGAATATTCATAGAGAACATCAGTGCCCTTGCAACTTCTAAAAGATGTCTGTGCTTCCTTTCAGCTACCCCGTTTTGCTGGGGGGTATAAGCATTGGAAGTCTGATGATGAATACCAAGTTCAGACATAAGGGATTTAACCTCAGAATCCAAATATTCCATGCCATTATCAGACCTTAGAGTCTTAATTGTCTGACCAAACTGGTTCTGAACCAAGGTAACAAACAATTTAAATATTTTACTAAACTCTGACTTAAATTTCATAAGATAGACCCATGTTAGCCTAGTGTGATCATCAACAAAAATCACAAACCATCGACTGCCATTCACATTGGAGACCCTAGATGGTCCCCAAATATCAGAGTGGACAGGATTAAAGGGATTGCTTTGAGTATAGACCCTTGAAACATACGGACTTCTAGTCTGTTTAGCCAACAAGCATGTTTCACACAGCAAGGAATCAAGATTTACACCTGTAAACAGATCAGGTTTTAAATGTTTAAGGTACAAAAAATTAGGATGACCCATCCTAGAATGCCATAGCAAAATAAGACTCTTTCTAGTTGCTGCAGAGTTGGTACTCAGAGCTTCTATTCTAGGAACACCTTGAGTATCTTCAGATATGATGTTCATGCAAGAATATGACCTAGAAAAGTCTTCAAAAAAACTTGATTCATGCAGAAATAGTCCTTCTCGAAGTCTACCAAATCCAGTCCTCCCCTTGTCCACTTCCTCCTTCAATGCTTTCTCCTGAAAGCAATGAGAAGGTAGGAAGTAACAGTTAGTGGGAGAAAACACAGTCAAACAGTGGTTATCAACCATTATTTTCCTCACAGATATAAGATTACAGTCTAACTGAGGCACATATAACACATTCTTAAGTATAAGATTTTGTGAGAGACGCACAGTTCCTTTACCTATAATCTGTAAACATGTACCGTTTGCTATCTTAACCGTTTTTGGGTGATGAACAAATTCGTATTCACTAAGTAATTCCTACTGCATGTCATGTGATCAGTTGCCCCAGAATCAATAATCCAGGAACAGCTCTTACCATTAATACTGGTACTTGCCATAGTAGCTCTGACATGAGTAGGATTTTCCTCATTCAACTGTTGATTGAGGAGTCTGAACAACGCTTCAATCTGTTGTTTGGACAGATTCTGGTTCAGGTTTTGATTGCATGTCTCTCCTGCACTAGAGTTCCCACTGTTTTCTTGAACAGTAACCATGTTTCCACGAGAGTTCCTCCAAGTATTGCTAGAATCAGCTCTAGACATGTTAGGTTCAGGCCTCCAAAACTGGTTAGATCTGGAGAAATTCTGGCGGAATGGTGGCTTAATGGTTGAGCCAGGGCGTCTGTAGCACTCTTCAAACAAATGACCTGTTCTCTGACAGTACCTGCAAAATTTCTTACCTCCATTTTTCCTAGCAACACAACCGGTGGTGTTTTGGGACAAAGATGTTTGAGAATCTGCTAAAGTTTTTCCTTGAGGATGAGAATCAGCTGTCAAAGCAGAGGATTCAGAAGTAACGGTGGGAATTGTTCCCATCATTACTTTAATCCTACTCTCTTCTTGCCTAACTTGTGAAAAAGTTGCATTCATACTAGGAAGTGGTTTAGTTCCTAGAATCCTGCTCCTTACAGCATCGAAATCCTTGTGAAGACCAGCAAGGAAACTGAATATTCTCTCCGTCTCCTTTATTCCCTTATATGTCTGTTCATTAGCAGGAGTACTCCATCTATAGACTTCAAATGAGTCGAGTTGTTGCCATATATGTGTGAGAAGTCCATAGTACTTTGTTACTGTTGCATCTCCTTGTTTGATTTCCTTCAGTTGAGCCTTTAGCTCGTATAGTTCAGCAATGTTATCCTTCTTTGAAAACATTTCTTTGGTTGCTTTCCATATTTCTTCCACCGTCTGATAAAGCATAAAAGTTTCACTTATCTCTGGATTCATGAACCCAAGAATCCAGGACATGAGCATAGAATTTTCAGCTTCCCAGGATTGAAACTTGGCATCATTTTCAGACGAGACTGTTATTTTTCCCAGAAGATAATCCTTCTTCCCTTTTCCAGTGATAAAGAGCTCAATTGCACGGCTCCATGCAAGATAATTGTTTCCGTTCAATTTGACTATATTGGATGGAGCTGTATCCATCATAAGCGGTGGAACTGGTTTTTCCATACTAGAGGTAACTCACTTTGATCTGTCATGGTTTGTGGATTAAAGAAAATGGAGATTTCGATGGTTGGAGTTTTTGATTACGGATGAAGATTTGGTGGATGAACTGTGACTTAGGACAGATTTAGAGAAGAAGGAAATCAGAAGAGGATAGTAAGAAGTAACATGCAAGGACAATTGTGTGGTTCAAGGTAAAAAAGTTGATGGTGAAATTAGAGGTGCAAGGACGGTTGTTTTAGTCAAGGCAGAGAAAAAAAAGTCTCTTAGCAAATCTTGCCTTTTTGACAAAAATTGGATTTTTCCCTTCCACTATCTCGGCAATCGTGTAAAGATGGGAGACGTGTCACTGCCTACCCCAGAAGACCCTAACGTGTCTTGTCTCTTGTACCCCTTTTTGTGTTATTTTTTTCACTTTCCCTCTTCAGCAGATTTTTCGAGAAGCTAAAAATTTTGAAAAAATATGAATAATACAGAAACTTTGATCTAGCTTTTCTCGATATACTCGATGTACTATATTACACAAGACCCAAGCCCTTTGTTTATTATTAAACAATTTCTCACTCAGGAATTGTGCAAGTGGGAAAAAAAATTTTCATGGGTACAAATTAGGAACATATACCACCAGCTGTTTCCTTTTTGTGTAGACACGTGTAGCCAAGTTTTTCCTTTGTTGAACAGTAAGTAGTTTCGTCTCCTTCACATGAGGTGTATTCTCTGGTCTGCACTTGTTCTTCAACTGAGGAAATTTTTTTTTCTCAACGCCAAAGCTTTGCAAAAACAATTTGAAACGATTTATGATAAGCAGTCTCTTCTCCTTTTCCTCAGCTCTGATACCATATAGAAAAACTAGTATCAACAGAATTCCTGACTGATTTAATAAATGTGGAGCTTGAAGCTCAAATATAACTGCGCTCTGTTTCTTCTCTCTTGGAGAATAATGAACAAATATTATTACAAGTAACTGTTCTATGAGGCTTACTTCAACAGGCTGAAGATAGCAGTATATATACTTCCTAACTATACAGCATAAGCCACAACGGCTATATTGACTAACACAGAGATACAACGGCTATAAAATCATTATCCTAATTATTTACAGTAATCTATCAGTAAACCTGTTATTTACAATACATTTAAGCTGAATATTTTCTACACTTCCTCATCTTTTCTGTGACCTCTGAGCACATGTTTCTTGATCACTGTGATGAAATTAAGTTTGTCTATCATGAAAGGTTTCTCATTGGTTTTATTCGTCTGCCTTTGATTTTACAGCCACATATTGACTTCGGACTGAAGCTTGTTGGAGCTGATCTAATGTCAATTCCAGGAGTTTACAGGCTTGTGCAGGTAGATTTACGGAACTTACAGATGTTATCATTAACCATTCAACAAAACCTCAAGTTTGTTAAAAAAGGGAAAAAGAAGAAGAAAAAGAAAAAGAAATTATTAGACTGCATGACAAAGTTGTGATTTAAGTGTAGTATAAGGCTTACATCCTGATTTACACATTAAAATGGGAAAAGAAGGATTTTCATGTGGATAGCTCTTCCTCAGTTTCTTTAGTTAGAGGAGAATTGTTACTACAACCAATGGGGATTTTTTTTTTGACAAGAAAGATGTTTATTATAAATATAAGAATCCCTCATTTATGGCGGAGGAATACCAGTGTACAAAACGGAAAAAGAGATAATAGTAAGCGAATCATGTCAAAAATGAAAGGCGGGAAAGGACAACAAACTGCAGTATATGATATGTCGCATTAAAACCTTGCCAAGTAAAACCACCCTTGTGGAAAAACCTTGGACGAAGGGAAAAGCGTGCATATTTATACTGCGGTTTGTGGAAATATGGCAGGCCTACGCCAATACAATTATATGCATCATATCTTGCATATTTCACCTTTATAGGTTGCTTTATTCCTTCAGTTATTTGCTGCTTGATGTCTCTACCTAGCAGGAATGAGGCTCGAGTGTTGTTGTTGTTCTTGTGCAGTTTTATTATTTGCCAGTTATCTTTGTAGACAAATTAGGAGAAAAATCAGGGATTAGATGGGATTGTAATTAGTACAAGATTTGGAGCATGATTGTAGCAGAATCTGTATTTATGTTGATTGATAGAGTTACCATGTATAGACATAGTATCACACTATAAAGATAGGGTTGTATACACACAAATTCATTGAAAAAATATAACAAGAATTTCCTTTTGTCCGGATTACTCTTGATAATATGGTATCAGAGCATTCCGATCCCTAATCCACTGAGTTTTCTGGGCAATTCTTTGGCTCAGAATCGTGTTCATCACTGCCATACCCGAATATACAGTGTTTTCTGGGCAACTTGTTGGCTCAGAAGCACCTTCATCATTGCCAATCCCTTACCTCTGATCAAGTATCAGTACCCGTTTGCATCTGAGACCGGTGAGGCTCAGACTGTATCTTCTTCATTGCCTCAGTACACCAATTCTCTGCCCTTGACAAAATCAAGGAAATTACCTGCAAACCAACAGAAATAAACCATGTCAGAAACTCCTGGAACTGCAAAACCGGAAACATCTGAAAGCAGGCCAAGACTCCCTGCTAATTTCGATATCTCAGAACAATTTGCCAAATTCTTACAACAAAGCCTCAACCTTCAGCCAGTGCCGCCTGCACCTACCAATTTGGTGTTAAAAGTAAAACTGAATAGCACCAATTACAGCTTATGGAGCAGACTGATGAAGATAGCAATCGGTGGCAGGGGGAGGAGCTCCCACATAACTGGGGTTCCTCCACCCCCCCCGCTCACTGACCCATCTTATTCCATTTGGGAACAAAGTGACCAATTGGTCTTTACCTGGATTATTGACAACATTGAAGACAGCCTTGTCAGCAATGTGTCCAAATATACCACTGCTAAAGCCCTCTGGGATGGGTTAGCAGTAACCTATGGATCTGGCAGTGATCCATTACAAATATTTGATCTGCATAAACAGTGTTATACAATCAAACAAGGAAATCGATCCCTAGAAGCACTCTGGGACCAATTTCAAGGACTATGGATGAGCATTGATACATTGGACCCCAATCCAATGGAATCCCCGAATGATATCGCAATATATACAAAGAAAGTCCAAGAACAAAGGCTCTATCAATTACTGCTGGCCGTGGATGACCAATTTTCAGACACCAAAAAGGAGATCCTCAAAAGGGATCCAAGACCCACAGTAGAAGGAGCCTATAATGAACTCAAGAGATCAGAGGTGCAGAAAGGAGTGTTGACAAGCCAACCCTCAGATCTAAGATCATCACCAGGCGGCATAGGTCAGGGGCTGGTGGCCAAAGGACCACCAGAGCACAACAGGCAGCGGGGGACCTCCGAAAGGCCACATCCACGCTCAGTCAAAGCATCAAAGCGAGGAGATGACAAGAACTTACAAGAATGCAGCCACTGTAAGAAAAAGGGGCATACGAAAGATAAGTGCTTTCAAATCCATGGATACCCAGATTGGTGGGAGGATTTTAAGAGAAAGGGTCAAGCCTCCATAGCTCAGGCCACGGAGGACCAGAGAGATGGAGATAAGAGCAACAGCGAAGGGCTAATTCAACCCAGCGAAGGAGACGACGGAGCATCCAAGGGAGCAGCAATGGAATGCTCTGGAATAGGGGGGCAGCCAGGTAACAGGGTTGGGAATTTATTTCCCAACCCTAAAACGCCTTGTTTTTCCCAGAATACCCCTGAATTAATTATGCCCGGTGCCCCCTGTTTTAATGGAAATGCTAGTTTAGTCCCTGCACAATTTCCCAAGGCAAATCCAGCCCTTTCAGTTTCTCCAGTCGAATATCAGGACCCTTTACTTCCGAAAAACACAGATCAGCCCTCCACCTTTCCTAAAATGTCACTCACAACCCCTCCTACCTCATTAATTGCCTCTAAGACCCCCAAAACTTCAAAAACAACCTCACAATGGATTTTCGACTGTGGAGCCACAGATACCATGACCAACGACCTATCCGACATAACAACCCATACACATACAACCAAAACTGCTATTGAAACTGCTAATGGCACCACTATTCCTGTCCTTAATAGTGGCACAATCTCAATAACACCCACTATTACCTTAAAAAATTGCTTATATGTACCTTCTCTGTCTACTAAACTCCTATCAATCAGTCATGTCACCAAGGAATTAGATTGCATCGTTTTAATGTATCCTAATTTTTGTCTCATGCAGGACATTCATACGGGGGCGATCATTGGGCGTGGTACTGAGCGCCAGGGACTGTACTTTGTTGATGCAGTGACACAGCAGGGACAGTCTAATCTTGCCACCGGGACGATCAATCGACAAGTGTGGTTGTGGCATCGTCGATTGGGCCACCCTTCATTTAGTTACTTACATCGCCTATTTCCCACTTTATTTTCCTCATCTATGAAACATCCTACTTGTGATACGTGCCTCCGGGCAAAACAGACTCGGGCATCTTACCCATCTAATAATACTCGGGTCAGTCATCCGTTTCATTTGATACATTCTGATGTTTGGGGTCCCTCTCCATATAATACCCCTCTTGGTTTTCATTATTACGTCATATTTGTCGATGATTGTTCACGCATGACTTGGTTATACATCATGAAACATAAATCAGAAGTACATCAGAAGTTTGTTCATTTCTACACCATGATAAATACACAGTTCAACAAAAAAATTCAAATTCTACGCTCTGACAATGGGGGGGAATATATGAGTAAAGATTTGAGTCAATTTCTTCATCATAATGGGATTATTCATCAAACCACCTGTCCCAATACTCCAGAACAAAATGGGGTCGCCGAACGGAAAAATCGTGTTCTTTTGGAAATGACCCGAGCTATGCTCTTCGACTCTCATGTCCCGATGAGTTTTTGGCCGGAGGCCGTATCGACAGCCACCTACCTTATTAACCGATTACCCACCAGAGCCCTTAATTATGCCACTCCACTTCAAACCCTATCCACATATCACCAAATACCCACCTTCTATACCTTACCACCACGAGTATTTGGATGCACAGTTTTTGTCCATACTCCAAAACAAGACCGCACTAAGTTAGACCCCTGTGCCGAAAAGTGTATTTTTGTTGGCTACGCTACTCACCAAAAAGGCTATCGCTGTTATAACCCTCATACCCGCCGCATCCATGTCACCATGGACTGCGTCTTTCTCGAGACCTCATACTACTACCAATCTTCGGTTCAGGGGGAGTCACTAAGTGAAGGAACTCTCGATCGGTTGGTACCACCACCTACCTGCTTGACGGTTGTTCCAACAGGGCAAGTAGATGGCGCCGATTGTGTTATAGCTCCCAACAAAGTACCAACTGACGACACAGTACCACTACCAAATGATCCCTCTGGAATGAATGACGCATCTGAGGTAAGTAATTCTGATACATTAAATGAACAATCTAATCCTGTGACTAACCCTGAGGTTTCTGTCCCATCAGATCATAGCACTGTTTATGAACCGCAAAATGACCCAGACAATGAAACAGACACAGTCTCTGACCCTAACCCAGAAATGTGCAGGGACTCTAGTGCTTCCAGGGAAAGACAGCAGGTCCGGGTATTACCACCTCGGGGGAAGCGTGGAGTTCCTCCAAGAAGATATTCACCAGAACAAGTCTCAAAAGGGTCCAGGTATCCGGTAAGTCCTCCTACAGAAGGGTTATCAAATTTAGCTAAAAGTTTTCTTGTATCCTTGTGTTCAGAGCAGGTCCCAAAGAATGCTGAAGAAGCATATATGCAACCAGCATGGAAAGCAGCCATGATACTAGAAATGGACGCCCTTGAAAAAAATCAAACTTGGGAAAAGTGTCTATTGCCCCCCAGAAAAAAACCTGTCGGATGTAGGTGGGTGTTCACGGTTAAGTACAAGGCTGATGGAAGTGTCGAAAGATATAAGGCCCGGTTAGTAGCAAAGGGATACACTCAGACATATGGAGTGGACTACTCAGAAACTTTCTCTCCTGTGGCGCGAATTGATACAATCAGGGTACTTTTCTCGGTTGCGGCAAATCAAAACTGGCCTCTTCACCAATTTGATGTCAAGAATGCATTCCTACACGGCGACCTAAAGGAAGAGGTATACATGGAACCGCCACCGGGTTTCTCGTCTAACTATAAACCAGGAGAGGTATGCAGGTTGAAAAAGGCCTTGTATGGGTTAAAACAGTCACCTAGAGCCTGGTTTGGCAGATTTACAGAAGTCATGAAGCAAGACGGGTACAAACAGAGCAATGCAGATCATACTTTGTTCACCAAGAGGAGAGGTAAGTTTGTCACTTGTTTAATCATTTATGTGGATGACATGGTAATAACAGGAAATGATACCGAAGAAATAGCTAGGCTCCGGAGACACCTGTTTACCAAGTTTGAAATGAAAGATCTTGGAGGATTGAAGTATTTCTTAGGTATCGAAGTTCTGAGGTCAACCAAAGGTATATATATCTCTCAGCGTAAGTATATTCTGGATCTCCTAACAGAAGTTGGAATGCTTGACTGCAAACCATGTGAGACACCCATGATACCAAACCACAAGCTACAAATAGTTGATGGGGCGCCCTTGGCAGATAAAGGACAGTACCAGCGATTGGTTGGCAAGTTAATATATTTGTCACACACGAGACCAGATATAGCTTTCGCAGTGAGTCTGGTGAGTCAGTTTATGCATAACCCCCAGGAACATCATATGAATGCGGTTTGGCGAATTCTGCAGTACTTGAAGCGGACACCGGGCAGAGGGATTGTATTTCGGAATAATGGACACCTAAAAATCCAAGCATACACTGACGCAGATTGGGCCGGAAATCTGACAGATCGGAAATCTACATCAGGATACTTGACACTCGTGGGAGGAAACCTCGTAACTTGGAGAAGCAAGAAACAGAAGGTCGTTGCTCTTTCCAGTGCTGAAGCAGAGTTCCGAGGCATAGTAAAAGGAATTACAGAAGTCTTGTGGATTCAGAAACTACTCAGAGATATTGGTGTACAGGTTGAGTTACCAACTCCGCTGCTGTGTGATAATAAAGCTTCGATAAGTATATCTGAAAATCCAGTACAGCATGACAGAACGAAACATGTGGAAATTGACCGACACTTTATCAAGGAAAAACTAGAAAATGGAGTGATTGAGCTACCTTTTGTCAGATCTGAAGATCAGTTAGCAGACATACTGACTAAGGCAGTAAACGGAAGGATTTTTGAAAACGTTCTGTGCAAGTTAAGTGTTGTTGACCCCACCACTCAACTTGAGGGGGAGTGTAGACAAATTAGGAGAAAAATCAGGGATTAGATGGGATTGTAATTAGTACAAGATTTGGAGCATGATTGTAGCAGAATCTGTATTTATGTTGATTGATAGAGTTACCATGTATAGACATAGTATCACACTATAAAGATAGGGTTGTATACACACAAATTCATTGAAAAAATATAACAAGAATTTCCTTTTGTCCGGATTACTCTTGATAATAATCTTCTTCGTTTAACTGTTCTAATTGAGTTGAATTCATGCTTTATTTTCTGAGGTTTGAGGAAATGAAGTAAATTTGCAATCTAGCGTACTTCTTCATTTACTTGGTTGCGGAGTCTTTCAGTGGTGTGCAATGTAGCTTTTCCAGTTGTGCTCTTCTTTTCTCGACCTTCATCTGTGGATGTTCTTGACATGTTTCAATTTGAAAATTTTTCAGAAAAATACGTTTGTCGCGTGGAATTATTTGTAGCACGACTTGTGAAGCGTGAAATGGTATTTAAACAATTTTTTGTGTTATACTCTGCAGGACATTATCAAGGACCAAGTAAGCAACATGTATCTGTGGCCTAAGACCTTGGAAGTACAAATTCTGGATATAACAAAGTATGTTACTGCAAGAGCACTGCAATTAACATTGACAAATTTGTGTGCATTGATTACATTATCCTTTCTTCTTGCGTAGAGCCATGAAAAGGCCGGTTGGTATTCTCCATGTCAAAGTTTTGAGGGCAATGAAGCTGCGGAAAAAAGATTTATTGGGTGCATCTGACCCCTATGTAAAATTGAAGCTCACTGAGTCAAAGCTTCCTTCAAAGAAGACTACTGTGAAGCATAAGAATTTAAACCCCGAGTGGAATGAGGAATTCACTATGGTTATTAAGGACCCCGAGTCACAGGCACTTGAGTTCAATGTCTATGATTGGGAGCAGGTATCAGTTTGTAATGGTTAACATAGTTTCTTTTTTCGGGTTATGTTTTGTCTCATACGTTTTATCTTCCTTAGGTTGGAAAACATGATAAAATGGGAATGAATGTTGTCCCTATAAAGGAACTTACGCCAGATGAACCAAAGGTTATGACATTGCCTCTCTTAAAGAACATGGATTCAAATGATAACCAGAATGATAAGGAACGAGGGCAGATCATGTTGGAATTAACGTATAAACCTTTCAAAGAGGAAGATATGCCAAAAGATTTTGAAGAATCAAGAACGGTACCAACTGCTCCAGAAGGAACACCAACAGGTGGTGGCGTACTGGTGGTTATAGTTCATGAAGCTCAAGACGTGGAAGGAAAGCACCACACCAATCCTTACGTGCAGATTATATTCAAGGGGGAGTATAAGAAAACCAAGGTTCGGTCCTACCTTTTTTTTTTCACCGCTCTTCCTGCGTCTTCTCTTCTTTCTCTCCATCTCTTTTCCCTGGTTCGTTGCTAAGTTGATACTAGATACCTCTGTTCTTCTTCTCTGGGTGAATGCTAAGTGTACTTAGTTACTACCCCGCATAGGCTTGAATTTATGTATTATCGAACACAACTGCTTTCATAGACAGAAAAAAGTATAGACATCTGGTATTAAGGTCAGAAGCTTCACTAAAGCTCTTTTGACTGCTCCTGATACAGCATATAAAGAAGAACAGAGATCCAAGATGGGAAGAGGAGTTCTTGTTTACGTTGGATGAACCACCAGTTAATGAGAGGCTCCGTGTGGAGGTTCTGAGTACCTCAGCAAGGATAGGACTATTGCATCCTAAGGTACAGAACATGTTGCATTTTTGCTGCCCTCTGCTTAACTATTATAGCAAGAGAGTCTATCAACATGAAGACTGATTATTGCGACGAGTGATGGCACATCTGTCTTAGCAAAATATAGGCATTCCAAGAATGAGTAAAGGGCCATCTACTTGCATCTTTTGGTCCTAATATCTGATTAGATGTGATGTTTTAATGCATCTGATAAGTTGGTTTTGAAGTGTGCAAGAACTTTCCATTGTTTTGCAATCTCCTTGTGCTTCTAAAATTTGGAAATTCTGAGCTGTTGGTGGTTGCTTGTTTTTAAACAGGAGACGTTGGGATATGTTGATATAAGTCTTTCAGACGTCGTTAACAACAAAAGGACAAACGAGAAGTACCATCTCATAGATTCGAAAAATGGACGGATTCAGATTGAGCTGCAATGGAGAACAGCGTCCTAGTAAAAATTTCCAATCTATGCTGAAGTTGAGATTTTTCAATGGCTGTGCAATGGGAAGCTGTTTTGTTGATTGATTTTAAACTGTCTATTTTTGGCATTTTACATTTTGTTATTGGCGTGTTCATTTGAGTGTGTATGTGGTTTATTTTTTATTTTTTTTTTTGTATTTTTTATGATTTCTTAGTGGCTATGTGTTCAATAAAAAACCATCATATCCCTTTCCCCAAACATAAATTGGATATTAGAATTCACAAACACCGCCACTTGTCATTATTTTGGTTGAAGAATTGATTGTCCAATTAGAATTCACAAATAACACTAGAATTTTTTGAGTGGAAAGTGAAGAGAAACTGCGATTATACATTTCTCTCATTCTCTTTTGCATTTTTTTTTTGGTTAGTCTATTTCGAGTGTGTCTTCGTTTAATAGTTATTAATGATTTCAAAGAAGTGTTAATGCAACACTTATATTTTATACACGACTAAAAAAGAGTGGTAATGGTTTGTCAACCTAATTAGTTTTTATCTAAAAGCAAACTTTATTCATTACACATATTTTAAAAGTAAACGTTGTTGATGATGATAAATTAAAAAAATACAAACATGTTAAATGACTAACTTCTGTTCATGAGTTAACATGAATAAATAACTTGAGAGATAATATTAAATTACTTCGGCTAAAAGAATATTGGCCTACTTTTTAATTTGGTTTCTACAAAAAAGATATTATTATTTTACAAAAAAGCGTATTAATAATTGAAATTTCCATAATATCTTTATATCTATTATTACAATTATTGCAAGTAATTAATAACATTTTGACAATAAAAATATAATACGTATATTATGAAAAAGTAATCAAACAACCATAATATTAAATGTTAACTCTTAGCTAAAACTGTGTGTTAAAATCAATTATGGTAATATTTATAGGATGATGCGAATATCTAGATTCGTCTAAGAGTCAATCGTTCCTAGTTTTAAGTCTCGTTGTCCAAGTTTTTGTGTATAAATAATATGGCAAATTTTTATGGTTAGTGATAAAAGTAAATCTATTAGTCAATCACTACTAACAAATAATAATTAAAGACAAATCTTGCTTTAAGCATTCGGTATTGTTATATGTTAATTGTTTTTGTTTTGTTAGTCTATAATTACTTAATAGTTATTTATAGGTTACGTCAGATAATATTATACAAAATAGAGATGATTTTGGCAGAAAACCGTTTTAGCCAGTCGATATTACCGTCTTAAAACCACACGTCCCCAGGCTTAAAACCTTATCGGCTACTCTTGACCCTATAGGAATCGTACAGTGCAGGCAATGGCGAATGCAGCAGTGGTGGAGGCCGATTATCGGCGGAAATCGAGAAGGCTCTTCGAGATCTTCGCGCTCTCATCTGCCAGCAAGAACTGTGCTCCTATCACGCTTCTACCTTTCTCACCTTAGCCCTCTCTATTTCCCGATGTTTGTTGACGTGGACTAGAATTTGAAGCTGGAATTGTTTTATGTTCTTAATTTCGTTGGCAGATGGCATGATGATTGGGAAAATGTTTGGGTGGGGACGCCTTCTGAACGCGGCCAATCGTGGCATGCTATGTGTCGAAATCTGGCCAGCTCTCTCTTTTGCTTTTCACGTTTTACCACGTTGCGGGTCATGGTTGGCCGCGTGCAAAACACGTCCTCCCACAACGTCACCGAAACATTTCCCTGATGCTTGAGCTTACGACGTCAACACTAGGACTGGAGGTCCCAATGGTTCCATCAGAAACGAGGAAGAGTCTGCTCGCTCTGCGAACAAGGGCTTGAATTTTGCTCGTAACTTGTCCGATATTTTTCCTTTTGAGAAGATTAATAGAAAGATGTAAGAGAAAAAACAATATGTGTATATGATTTTTATTAATTTAGAAAAAATTCACGAGAGACCCGAAGGGAAATGTTTGAAAAGAAAAGTGTTAAAGTAACATATATAGAAATTATTAAAGACATTTATAAAAACATGATGACAAGCGTAAGAACTCAAAGAGGACTAAGTCTAGAGTTTCTTATGACAATAGATTTACACCAAGAATCTGTATTAAGTGCATATTTATTTTCTTTAACTATAAATGAACTCAACCGACACATTCAAGATTGAGTTGCGTGGAACATGTTATGTACAGATGATATTATGTTGATATATGAGACCAGTGAAAGTGTCAATGCTAAGCTGAAATGTTGGCGGGAGACATCAGAAGAAAACGACATCAAATTGAGTGGAAAGAAGACATAGTATATGAAATTTAGTTTTAGCATCAAAAGAATGACCCTGGAAACTAGTGTGAATTTGGGAGACCAAGAGATTCACATGAGTGAGATTTTTAGGCATTTAGACATATACTATAGAAATATTGAAGAATTGATAAGATTCATTTGAGTGGTTAAAGTGAAAAACTGTGTCAGATCTTCTTTGTGATAGAAGAGTACCTTTAAAGCTTAAAGAAAAGTTTTACAGGATGACACTAAGACCCGTACTACTGTATGGATCTAAATATTGGGCAATCAAGTATAAGTATGAATAAAAGATGTGAGCGGCGGAAACGAGAATGTTAATATCGATGTGCAGGCATACAAAGAAAGATAAAATAAGAAATGAACATATATAAAAGATGAGATGATGTCTGTAGAAGAAAAGATGATAGAGTCAAGGTTAAGATGATATATGGATGTGCAAAAATATCCTACATATGCAACCTATTATGCGGTGCGAGAGAATGAATAGGATTGTGGTTAAACTTGTTGGAGTCCAGCATATTGTGGAGTTAGGAGTACCCTAATTAAGCTGTCATGTAGATTTCAGCTACCAGTACTAGTGCCTCTGTCCTCCATATCTGGGCCTCTATTCGGATACTACTTTTGCTAAGATAAGGACTCTTCACAATTACGAGTTGTGTCATGTGCGGGGTTGGAAAGAATATTAACCTAATAGACCTAATAGGTTGGTAAGGCTTTAAGGACACCCCCTCCCAACAAGTCCCCTTTTTCCCTCTTTAGGGTAATGTATACCTAAGCACATGGTATACCTGAAAGCTTCTTGTTTCCGTTTCTATGATCCTACTGCCTACCCTACCTATCTACCCTCGTGGTTCTCAACCAAATTCAGTCCTTAATTGTATGATGGAGAGAAATAAATGAAGCAAGTTAGCTCGCTTAACTAACTTTATCATCTTCTGAAAAAGAAGTTTTTCTTCTTCCATTAATTTTCATCCACATTTTGGCCTTCAAGGTTGAATTACAATGTAGTTGCAATGTACAACCGAAATTCATAACCGTTATAAAACTATAACGTCAATCATGTATCTAGTAGGAGACCTCCCCCCGCCCCACCCCCCACCAAAATAAAATCAAAAGTTCCTGATGCTTAACCGCACACCTAATCATCATGGCTGAACTTGTTTTTACATTACAACAACAATCATACCCAGTATATCCTAACGATAGCTTAGGGTCTGGGAAGAGTGAGAGGGAGACAAACAATAACTCCATCCCAAGGGATAGAAAGACAGTTTTTACATTACAAAAAAAGTTTAGAAAGTTGAAGTAGAAGCTTAAATCAATACTAAAATGGTTGTTAGCTTGTTGTTCTAATTGGTTAAAGGTTTTGTTGTTTGAATTTATAAGTTTGACATACTTTCTTGATATATGAAATTGATTTTATTTTGTTTGTTGATGAAAAACTGATTCCGTGATAAAGGTGTTTATGATGAATGTTGGTTATATTTATTTGAGGAGTTGGTTCTTGGAAACATTAACTTTGATGGTTCTGTTGATAAAAAAATTCAATGTCCAAGTTGATTTCTAGTTAGTATTTATGGACCAATGAGATGTTTTGCTAAGTGATTATTGACATGAATCACTGAAAGACAATGATTTGAGAATATGCCATCACTGGATGATTGATACAAATTTGTGAATGCTCACGAGTTTCTTGGGTGAATCACATACAATGTGAGGTCTATGAGTGGCCCAGTAAAATTTCTTTGCGGTAAATCATAATAATCTCTTAATGAAATTCATAACCATGTTTATGGTGGTGTGAGCAGTACTCACTTGATGAATTTCACCTAAATAAGTGTGGAGGCGGTGTCGATTCCAATGAGAGTTTGAAATAGCTCACTTGACCACTTATGAAAACATGGGACTAGATGCATGGCCGAATTCGTACTAAACTGTAAACTTATGTAAAGTAGACAATGAAATTTATTTTTTGTTGTCCATATAAAAAATAATGAAGTATGATTGAAGACGTTTATGTCATCTTATTTCCATTAATATGTCATTGTCTTCGTTTAATACCAGAGGGGTTAATTATAATTGTTCATGAATGTTCCTATATGAATGTTGGATCATGTGGGGAATTGTTGGAAAAAAACACATAAAAGTGCTTTAAAAAAGGATCTCCAAATGTACATAAAAACATGTAAGAAGGTTGATTAGAGAACAAAGTGAAACTTGGTTCAAATCAATTTTGGGCATACTCTGAATTCAAGGTTCAGCCTGTTACCATACTCTGAATTCTGAAGCCACCAAATGTTCGTTGAAGAACTCAGAGTTAAGTGAGGGAGTTTGGTTAGAATTTGAGGCTGACCGAATGCTTCACTAAACGTTCATTAAAATTTATCGAATGTTCTTCGATGATGAGTTCTGAGTTGAAACATTCAAAAATTTCAAATCCAGTGTTCAGTTAAAGTTACCAAACATTCGGTCATGGCAAACAACAGAATTTCTAATGTCTTTTGATGAAATGATGAAACTTTTGCAACATGTGGCACTCCTTTTCAATATTAAACGGTCATACACTAACTTTGGAAGTTAAATTCTGCAGAGATGTGTCAAATTAACTTTTTCTTCTGAGTTGAAGTCTATAAATACAAGAATCAAAAGTTTTTGTAAATAATGTTACTTTGAAATGCTTTTTTAAGGGACTCTTGTGAAAACATACAGAATTTCTTCCTTTTTTCCTCTCATCTTCTTTCTCTGGTGTTAAACGCTTCAAATAGACAAGTTCAATCTTCTTCTTATAGTACAAACGAAAAGAAGAAGCTGCTATATCCTCAGAAGCGTTTGCCACGTAGTCTATCTTGCTCAATGGTGGAGGCAATTTCGCTTTAATGACATTAATATATTTTACGTCTCTACTATTTCTCTCTCTTTTATTATATTTGTTTATGCTTGGTTATCATATCTTTGTAATTCTCTCTTACAATCTTGTGTATTTTCAAAGGAAATTTCAGAAATTTATATACAAATTTGAACCGTCATTAATTCTCTCCTACACCTTTTTGTTTTTGTTTTTGCCCCATCATAAATAAAGGGAGGCACCAGCTTCTTCCTCTCTAACCTATCTCACCAACTTGCATCTAGAAACAAAATAGGCACTTGACCCTCTACCCATTTTTCTTTATATTTTTCTCTCTCCTTCTCATAGTCAAAACTCATAACCTTATAAATTCCCACTTCTTCTCTAGAAGCCCACATGAAGCAAATAAAAGGCTGAAAATCTCAATCACATCCAACATCTCATACAGTACAAATAGTAGAAAGAAGTTAAAAATATCTGTGGTTGATGATATAGTATATGCAAATATTATAGTAATTGAAATGGGAAGGTCACCGTGCTGTGAAAAAGCACATACAAACAAAGGTGCATGGACTAAAGAAGAGGATGATAGGCTTATAGCTTACATAGGAGCTCATGGTGAAGGTTGCTGGAGATCTTTACCAAAGGCTGCCGGCCTCCTCCGCTGCGGCAAAAGCTGCCGTCTCCGGTGGATTAATTACCTGAGGCCTGACCTCAAGCGAGGTAACTTCACTCAAGAGGAGGTTCAAACCATCATCAAGCTCCACACCCTTCTTGGAAATAAGTTTGTCCCAACTTTCTTGCTTCCTATTTAGATTTTCACCTCTCTTTTGTCTGACTTTATTACATCATACATCTTTATCGATCACACGTATACGAGGATTATGTCCTTCATCTGTCCTGTCATTCTTTTGTTATGTGAATTATTCAATCAACTTTTAAACGGTACAACAATATTTATGTAAGAATGACCTATTTGAACATTAGACTTAATACATGAAAAATATTCCTCTATCAACACCCCCACCCCCAGATCCCCTACAAACAACACCTATGTTTCTCCTCTTGTTGTCTAAGCGAAGCCTTCGGTACAGATGGTCTCTCATCGCCGGAAGATTGCCCGGAAGAACAGATAACGAGATAAAAAACTATTGGAACACCCACATCAGAAGGAAGCTTTTGAGGCAAGGTATAGACCCGTCGACTCACCGGCCGGTGGTCCAGCCTTCACAAGAACAAGACGACATAACCATTTCTTTCACTACCACAAATATCACTAAGCAAGAAAGTGTTAGTAATTCGGATGGAATTGCAGTTAGTGATCATAAAGAAGAAAAGAACCCGACCCTAGAGCATTGCCCCGATCTCAACTTGGAGCTCGGAATCAGCCCTCCATACCAACTGGAGGTTTTAATGAAGACCGGAGGAAAAAGCAGCCGCCCTTTGTGTTTTACATGCAGTTTGGGGATAAGAAATAGTAAAGACTGCATTTGTGAAAGAGGATGCTCAAATGATAATTATAACAATAATAATAGCAGTACCGATGTTTATGATTTTCTTAGATTACAGGCTGGAGTATTTGAGTTCAGAAGCTTAGAGACCAAGTAATTTGTGTATTTTCCAGAATCATGTTATGTAATGTTCCATGAAACATATGATATAGGTTGTCTGACTGCCACCCTTTGCTTAGAATTATGTGTTACGATTATGTCATTGAAATGAGACCGTGCCTGAGCACTGAAAAATAACATATATTTAGCCCGACTCCCTAACCACTGGATGAGTGTACCACAGGTGGGGTGATCTTCTCTTAAAGGATATCAATGAAACAGTTGATCAGGGAAAACTTGACTAGAACAAGAGCGTCAAGAAACATGTCACCCCCCCCACCACACACATATATATATATTGGGGAAGAAAACATGTCACCAATTTAAGTACATATACAATTGTATGTTTGTGGGGTTAAAAGTGAGTACAACATGCACCTCGTACAGAAAGATCACTCGATCGACTTAAAGACATGTTCGAGAAAAGTGATAATAAGATTGGTAGTAATTTGTTTAATTGCAGCTGCTAATACCTAGCTAGTACAAAGTAGTATATTTCTACCAAGCAAATTTCAAGAAGGTAAGCTGTAAACTTTTCAATATCATATCAAATGGTCATTGTACATCAAGAGGAAGACACGTGGAGGAGGCGGCAATCACTTGGCCTCATTTCTTTGATGTCTCTTTTTATTTATTTAAGTTTTAATTGACTAATAACCAGATGTAAACCACTATATGACGTATAACTGATTTTAGGTCCTTTATTATCTAGAGATAATTAAACCAAATATGTAAAGGAACATTCAAAGTTTCTTCCGTCAAACAATTGGCAACTATATGATGGCGTTCTTGGAAAGGAAGCTGGTAGAAATGTTAACTTCCAGAGTTCTCATCAAATTGGATTATCCAAACTCAGATAAATTGGAACAAAAAAAAGAAAGAAAAAAAAAAGAGCAAGAACCAGAACAATAGTGAAAGGAGAAGCTCTCAAGGGAATAACAGTTGGGTAAACGGTAACACACTCCTCTAAATTAAAAGAGGATTGCAATTTGACATATATACTATATATATCCATCGGACTTAATTTTGGTTAACTATTTTCTATCAGAATAACTGCGATCTGAATATTTAACAATCAATATTATAAGTCGACCCGAATTATACAAATTTGTTGTTGATGTGGTATTCATTATTGAAGTTGTAACATTGTCGAGTAAATATTAATTACTAAGATGATTAATCTTTTTGTCAATGATCACGATAAAACTATCTACAAATAGCACTTGACTAATAATGAATTTGGAACTTTTTTAAGGGTATTACAAAAGTTGCTTGTTAAAAAGTTGACTCTTATGACCGACTGAAAGTAGCTTGTTAGTCATTTTCGAACGTTAGTGTCAGAATTTGTTGGAGTGTGTTAAAGCAACTTGTAAAGTTGCAGTCTTATGACCTTAAGGTCACGAGTTCGAACCGTAAAAACAGACTGTTGTATAAAGTGTATGATAATGCTGCGTACATCAAATTATAAAGCGATATGTCTCTTTATCGGATTATGTCTAAACGTGATAAACTAGTGCCCCAATAACGTCCTTTAATGTTTGAATTTGTTGACGTGTCAATGAGGTTGTTAAGGTTTACCATGCGTGATCGACCTTGACAAATTAAGTAGATAAACCTCTGTCTTGCACGTATCTCCGATGATGACAATTATCAACTACAATATTATTTGTGATTTGATGAGTTTCTACACTTCATTCACAGATGGTCACGTAACATACACTTACTTTTACTTTTTTGCATAAAAGTATTCGTGTTGCTGACGTATTTGACTTTGAAAAATCTGATCTGATACCTTTTAGAATCTGTTGAAGCAGATACTTGTAAATCATTATTTTAACAAAAATAAAAAGAGACCGTTTCTTGTAAATGGAAGAATATGTCCCAGCATGTTATTCTATATTCTTATATTAACATGTAATATATACTCGTGATTTATATAAAGTCGCCATCAAATATTTGAATTTCACCCATTCTTTAGCTTTACAAAGTAGTATCCCATTTTCTCTTCTTTTTTTTCTCACCAAGTATTGCTTTTTTATGTCTACTTACTAAGCTGACTAAAATACCATTAACTATGCAATTTTTATACTTCTGTATTCATTTAACAAACATATTACATATCTAAACAATCTAGCAGGCTTCCTCATAACTTGTCGATGAATGGTTCTTTGCATTTTCTATTATACGTATTCTTGGAGTTATTGCTTGTTTATCTTTTCAATAGAGTCAAAATATACTCTTTTTTAATGATGTAAGAAAACAAAATAACTCATTAAATTGGTTGCGCTTCTTATATTGTAAAGTAGCAGTTGATCAACATAGCTTGACACAATTTTCATTATATGTCATCGGAAGACAATCTCTTTATGTTTCTAACACATGGATATAGTTGCGTATATTCGACTCTCCTATACTCCACTATAGACAGAAGCCTATAAGACAATAGAGTAACGTCCGTTTGATTGCTACATGAAGCTTGAGTTGCATATCTAGAATATAATCAAGAAGTCAGAAATGCACATATTTTCGAATTGGTTTCATTAGTCAATTGCCAAATCGGCAGGGCAACTAAAAGCTGGATCAACTTTTCTGGAGTTTATTTTTCCTTATTGGTTTTCAAGAAATTAAGAAGGGGCCCCCATTTTCTACTGCAACGTCGACTCATTTTATGCATAAACAAACGTGACTTCCAGGAGAAAAAAAAAAGAAAGAAAGAAAGAAAAATGAAACATGACTTCTGACTAGTAGAATTAGCTCTAGTAACTAGAATCTTCAGGTCTTCATCAACACTCAAAATCGTCAACAATCTTCTCACATTTTCATATCAAACTTATTAATTAAAAACTTGTCATGCCTAATACATAAATTACATTATATAAAACTTAAGGCTAGTAATAAATGCACTCTTTTTTTTAATAAATACACATACCTTTGTTTGATTAATGATCAATAATGAATGGTGAGATGAAATCAATAGTTCGAAATGACAATAATGTGCGTTTATATATATATATATATATATATATATATATATATATATATATATATATATATATATATATATATATATATCATCAACCAAAACTTAACCTTAAATAATATAACGATGTAACGTCAAAGAAACATAAATCTGGAACAAAAACATGACGAATTCAACAAGCGAATGTATGTATTTATTATTAGTACTTTTTTTTTTTTTTGGTTTCTTGGAATTGTGCAATCGTGAGATGAAGAAGTGCATTTATATGTACTCATATCAAATGGTTCATGATTTTGAGAAATCAAGATTAACAAGTGAGGTGACGTGGTGGGTTCGGAGGTTGTGTTTCAAGTTGAAGCAGAGGATAAGCCTGTGTAGTAGTCCCCCGGTAGAGAGGGAAGAGTAGTGGTTAAGTATCTTCTCACCCACAAATCTTTCACCACTTTTCTCTGTCACGGGACATGTGTCTTTCACCCCCTCCTTATATATTCATTTCTGTCCACCTTCTTATTTAGATTCACCACTCCATCCTGTTAACATGTGGTGAGAAAGGGGTAAAGAATTTGTGGGTGATGAGATCCCAACCGTCCATTCAGGGTCCTCACCTTCCACAAATTCAGATGATGATTGATGACTGGGGCCCTACACAGAAAAAGGCCCCAACTACATAGCAACCTTTTTTGGTCAACTACCTGCCCCTTTTGCCTTCTCTACCTGACTCTCGTGCCCCCACGTCTCCACTAGGCTTGTAAATGAATCAAACGAGCCGAGTTTCTGCCTGTTCGAACTCGGCTCGGTAGTATTACCAAACGAGCCAAACAGGCTTGGTTTTTAAACAAACACAAATTATTGGTTCAGGCTCGGCTCGTTAAGGTGCCGAACGAGCCGAGCCCGTTCGTGAACAAGGAATCATCTGCTATAGCTATATACCCATATCCTATGAGCAACGAGATTGAAGCATCAAACAATTCCAGATAATTCTATTCTCAGAAGATTGCATCACTTGAACATTGCATAGACAACACAGGAAAAATCAAGAAAAACAGGACCCTTTCAGCTGCACTCTCAGCCACAGCCCACAGCAATGACAAAAGCCACAGCTAAAATAGTCAAGCAAGAACTCATAACAGTGTACCTCTTCATCACACCATGGAGCAAAAACAAGTTTCTTTGGCCAAGTGCTTCAACAAACTCATCCCAGGATCTCACAACTTGAATGCAGGCTTCTTTTTTTAGCTTTGCAGTATCAAAGAGACTTTGTTGGATACTAGCCAGTATATCTTTCACCCGTTCAACCAAACTATCCACTGGAATATCAGTTTTAGCAGAATTGTCACGTCGAACAAGACGGACCTGAAATGCATATGATACATTGCTAAACAAAACAGAATAATGTAGACATCAATTCCATTCCCTGCTTCCAAACCCCAATTCCTAAAGGAAAGAACTTCAGCGAGCCCAAACAAGCACAATGCTCCCATGCAGTGGGCTGCCCTTTTCATTACATACAACCCTGATAAAATTTATATTCATTTGTCGTAAACATAAAGTACTACGAAAGATCCAACTGAAGGATAACTGCAGAACCGTAAATCATCTATAATTTGGTAATCTATTTCAGAGACTTGAAGAGCCACATGGAAATAACTCATCCAACCAAGCATTATATCACACAAGCAATGTAACAAAGTGCTTACCATCAATCTGGTAATATAATCTCCTCCCATGCATTCTGATCATCTGTTTCTGCCTAAAGAAATAAAGAACAATTACAACAAGTATTATAACATAATAGTGAAGTAATATAGTAAAGTTACAAATAATAGTATAATTTACCTTCGTTGCATTCCTCGATTGTCGTACCCAATCGCCAGCACACAGGAGCATCTCCACAATCCCCACTGATAGACTGGATCGGTAATCATCTATGGCGCGTCCACCGGCGCTGAATGTAGACTCAGAGGCAACAGTACTAACCGGAACGGATAGAAGATCACGAGCAACCCTTGAAAGAATACTAAAGCGTCCACTGTTTAATTTCCACCACAACAACACATCTAAGTCCGGTGAGGCTTTTAGTTTCTTTTCATTCAGATATATATCAACCTCTGAAATAGTACTAGGCGTTTCATCGTCGCTTATGTAACCGATATCCCCCAATCCTTCCCAACACATGCTAGATTTACCCTTGCTGGATGAAGCTACAGTCAAACTAGCCTGTGACGACGAATGTGTTGATCCTCCACTTGCACTTGTATGGGTAACCCTGTATTCTTCAAACAAGACCTTCAACAGTGCTACCATGTCATCTACATTGTTTTGATATGCAGATGGGCCAAAAATGATTTTAAAACAATGTGTCACAATCTCCTTCTTCAACCTAGGATCAAGGAGAGCAGCTAAAGAAAGCAACACATTACACTCCCCCCAATACTTATCAAACTTCTCTAACATCACTTTAGACATTGCCTTCATATCCTCATTCAAATCATTCATCTTCTCATCCAATAACATTTTTATCCTTGCCAATTCTACGAGAAACATATTGGAGATAGGATATTTGACCGCAGAAATAGTATTAGTGATGGAGTAGAAGAGCTTCAAAAATTCACAGACGCCACCAACTTTATCCCAATCAACCATGGATGGTGCAAACTTCTCAAATCCTTTATCCACATCACCATATCTTGTAAAGGCGTGTTTAACAGGTAAAGCAGCAGACAACATCATGTAAGTGCTGTTCCATCGTGTTGGACAATCCAAAATAAGTTTCTTATTATATCCATTGTATTGCTTCGCAATGGTACCAAAACCGCGAAGACGGGACTCTGAAGCATTCAAGTATTTCACCGCATCTCTAACGGTGTCAATTATGTCCCCGATCTCCTTCAAACCATCTTGGACCAACAAATTGATTATGTGCGCACAGCAACGCACATGGAACAGTCTACCACCAATAGGAAGGGCTTTCCGCTGCATGAAATGTTCTTTCAAATTTCTTATGCATTTGTCATTGTAAGAAGCATTATCCACCGTAATGCTAGAAATCTTATCATTAAGACTCCAATCACTTATACACTTGGCCAAAGCTTCAGCGATTAACTCCCCTGTATGTGGTGGTGGCACATTGCAAAGGTTTAACACTCTTTTTTGCAACTGCCAATCAGAATCAATAAAATGTGCCGTGACCACCATATACTGTGTCTTCTGGCATGATTTCCACAAATCAGTGGTTATGCCAATCCTACCAATTTTCTTTAATTCATCAAACAGCTTACTTTTCTCTATATTGTAAACTCTGAAACAGTCTTCCCTCGCTGAGCTCCTACTGATCTTTACAAACCAAGGACATGCAACCTTCATAATGTCATTAAACCCCACATGCTCGACAATATTGAAAGGATACTCATGCATAAGGATCGCACGAGCTACAGTCTCACGTAACTTAGCATGATCATACTTGAAATTTGTAATACTTGCGTCCTCTTTCTTCCCTCCATCACCAAATTGCAAAATTTGTTGCGTTCCACCACTAGATGCACCACCAGCATCCTTACTTTTATGAAACCTATTCAAATGCCTAGTATATTGTGTAGTAGTCCCGTCCTGATTCTTCGTCATTGTTTTCATGCAATGCTTGCATTGAACCATAGTGACTCCATTAATCACTACCTCTGACATGTGCTCCCAAACTACAGAAGTTTTCTTTCTCTTCTTCCTTTGAAATCCCTCATGACTCTCAGCATCAGCAGCTTCACCCTGACCCACCCTTTGGGGAATGTTTACTTCTTCTTCTGACATCACATCAACGTTGTCAATTTCCCACTCAACACTATCAACACTTTGCACTTCATTGCTTGCCATAATAATATAATCTGTTATACAACAAATACACTATCAACACTTTGCACTTCATCTCAATCATCACATCAAATACTTTTTTTGTAATTTCAATCATCACATCAAATACATAATACTGACTCTTATGAAATCATATTACTGCTGACCGTAATATCCACTCGTGTGCAACACTTGGCCTCAAAATATCCGTGTGATGATTATCCGCCTGACTGGTTGAAATTTCCAACCTTAAACCTAGCCAATCTTTACTACTTGCGCAGCTTTATTAAGGAAGTTGAAGAACTGGAAATCAGAAAGAGCAAGGAAACCCAATCCAGACATAAAGAAAAAGACAACAAATTTCTTAAACCTAGCAACCACCGTCCCGTCCTTTCAGATAGCAGCATCAGAAAGAAAAATTAAATCATTAATGAAGATTGAAGAGAGAATTTTTAGTGGAGTAGCAGCACTAAGAAACAGAAGCATTTAAAAATATTTCCTACCAATCTAGATATGCAATGACCTTATGAGTCAAAGGCAAGTTCAAAAGGGTACACCCAGTTTCTTGCTATTGATATCAAAGGCAAGTTCAAAAGGTTATACACCTAGTTTCTTGCTGTTAATACCCACAGCAGCACAGTGACCAAGTAATAGTAACCATTCGGTCTTAAAAAAAGATTGCTCAACAAGTCTTACAGAGTTACAGCCAATCCAACACAAAAACAAATAAACTTGATAACATAAATTGGCTAACCTAACTGAAAACACTAAAATCGGCACTTGCTACTTCGAATCGAAGGAAAAAACTGAAAGATTAAGTCCTTCAAAGTTGAAACTCACCATATGTAAATAAGATAGCAAACTTACTGAAAGAAATGTTAGACTCAAGAATCCGATATGGAGAATTGGAGAATGGAGAAGGTGGAGTTCGCTGGTTGCCTACTTGCCTTGCCGGAGATGGAGACTGCAGAGCAGCGGCGGTTAGGGTTGAAACTTGAAAGTTTTCTTGGGGTTGAAAGTTTTCTGAATGTTCCAAGCGAATTGCGATTGTGAATTGTGATTTGCGAAAGAAAGACTGAACGGAAGGGGGGCCAGGGGCAGAGCCCGGATCTCCTCACCCCAAAAATGGGGGTAAAAAATGACCCCTGCCACGTGGCAGGGGTGGTGAGGCTGGGTAGGAGTCATCTGCACAGCCTCACCATCCCCTCCTATGTCACGTGGCGGGCGGTCACATGGGGGTGACATAGGGGGCGGTGAGAGGATCCCACCCCCAGGGCCAGGGGTATAAAATTTGTTTAAATATTAATTTAATGGTACCGAGCCGAACATATGTTCACGAACAATACTCGAGCTCGTTTATTTAATACACGAACCACGATCATGGTTCGAATTCGGGTTCGACTAACGCTTACCGATCCGAATCCGAGCCGAACGAACCGAGCCTAACGAGTAGCTCGGTTTAGTTACAGCCCTAGTCCCCACCATCACCATGTATTATTTCTCTTGCACTCACCATCCAATTTTTCAATTTAAACTCCTCTTCTGTCTAGTTGCAAAAAAAAAAAAAAAAAAAAAAAATCCTCTTTTATTTACATATTCTTAATCACATGGGTTGATGAATAACATAAGTTAGAAATTTAATTAGTTCTTAGTTTGATAAGACGTTACTAAAAACATACACAAGGTAGTTAATAGAAACTAAACTAACAACTTTTTAACTCAGCTAGACCAGATACATTGACGTAACTCATTACTTACCTAAAACTCCTCTTTTATCTTTAATTATAATTCGTAAAGTTAGATTGTTATCTTCGTGGCATGGTTGGCCACACATATAATATCTAACAAAAGATTATTTCCCGTGGGTTTGATCTTTGCTGCTTCCAAAATAAATAAAGCAAGTGTGAAGTTATAATGTATTACGACGCATTGCTGGCTCTGTCGTAAGCCACTGATTATTAGAATACATTTCTCGATTTGTGTTTTAGATTGTTTAAGTCATTGATTATTAAAATACATTTCTCGATTTGTGTTTAGATTGTTTAAAAGACTTATGTATAGTTAAAGAGAGAGTTAATCTATAAATTCTTAAAATAAGAAAAAATAAAGAACACAAAGAAAATTAAAGACCAAAAGAAGGAACCTTGTTAGACTTCTTGTATGAACGCAGCTTCGCAACGAACCTTGTTAGACGTGTTCTTTATTCATATAGACAATCCTCGTATGATCAAATGCGATCTTGCCAAGAACTTTGGTAGACCATTGGAAAGCTTCTTGAACTACTTTGGAGATGAATTTAAATCACAATTATTGTTCAAAGAATTTACTAAATTTAAACAATGAAGCTTGAGCAAAATAAACTTCAAAACGCCAGTGGACATTTGAAAGCCAAGGCTAGCCACTTCAGCCGTGGGCACCACCTTGCCATAGTCATCATTTCAACCTCAGCTGTCACCTCGGCTACAGTAAGCACATCGACCATACCTAGTAGGCCGGCCGTTGTCCCAGTACATAAACTATTCCTGATCATCTCAGCTAAAGAGACTCCTGCCAGGCGAACAGCTTCGCTATACAACTCAACATGTGGCATCATTTGGCAACCATACACAAGCAGGACAAGTCACGTGGCGACTTCCTACAGTTTCTGGAAATGCATTGGCTCGTTACAACATACGTTGTTAAACTGTGCAGGTTCACTACAGCACACATTCCATAAATCTTTTATTTGAATCATCTTTGATTCAAGATGAAGATCCAACTTCGCCATTGATTATTTGAATCATCTTTGATTCAAGATGAAGATCCAACTTCGCCATTGATCATAAGATTGCTGTCTTTTTTACTGTGTTTTCTCCCCTTTTCTAGGACAGCGGGACTGCAAGGCCTGTATAGAATGCAGCTTCTCAGACATTAATGGCGCTCGGTTACATCTTTATGGCCATGGATTTGCCAGGTTCCTTATACATCGGCTCTATAGTAATTGGAATCTGCTATGGCGTTCGTCTTGCTGTCACAATACCCTTAGCTTCAGAACTATTCGGACTCAAATACTACGGTCTCATCTATAATATTCTAATCCTCAACCTATCACTCTGCTCATTTGAAGCGCCCCGCTCCCGAGCCCTAACATCGGGAACAGTGCACCCGCCGTATCTCGCTTAGGAGAATACAAGGCGTCGAATCAATCTCTTACATGTCAGAAATGACGTAGAAATTTTTCTCGCGGAAACGTAAATCACAACTTACATTAAACTCCAATAATCGTCTTTACATTACCGAATAAAACTCTGATAATAAAAGTACTAAGAAGTCTGTGAAAAATCCCCAAAGTATAAGTAAACACAAACCGCTGCAGAGCCCCCTTGTAACCTAGCTGCAGCTATCAACTAGCCCATTCCACTATGTCCGTCCCGTCCTCAACGAAGATGTGCTCGTAGTCCTCATCCGGCTCACCTGGGAAGTAGGGGTGAGTGACAGAAATCACCCAGTAGATGCCCGCCTCAAACAAATACAAAACGTACATACCAAAATGATATAGCCACATAGCACATAAACATGATATAACCACATAGCACATAAACATAAGATAACATGCATAAGATAAAGTAAATGCGGTAAGTAAAAGCACTCCACATAAAAATGCGCAAGTACGTGATGCATGCTCAAATAACGTGTCACACGCAACAAGAATCATGTCATGCAATATGCCCTAGACCTATATGCAATGCATGATCCCGGGATTGACTGGATGCCTGTAGCCCGTACACTACAATCCACCCTGACCGATGCCCGTGGCCCGTACACCACGATCCACCATGACCGAGTACCCATGGCCCGTACACCATGATCCACTCCACTCGAGCGTCTGAGACCCGTACATCTCAACCCACTCCATATGCAATGCACGTGCCATGAATGCAACAACCAAATCGCCTGGGGCCCGTACGCCCATCCTCACCATCTCCGGCACTCAATATTTGGTTTCATAAATTTTACGAATATTGAAAAGTTGTTATTTATCACCACCCTTATTTTTCCTTAGCTTGTATTAATTTACTAGAATTTTCTACTAATTTCCCCTATGTTTCCTTTATTTAATTTTATTTATTACTATTAATTTTTGATTACTTAAATTTACCAAACTTCAGAAATTAAGTGAAAATAATTTAATTTTAACCTTTTATATTTTCTGGAATTTATTTGAATTTTATTGGTATTTAATTATATTTCCCTGGCCTGATCCGTCAGACCCGATACATTTTTTTTTTGAGAGGTTAATGGGCCGCCTTCGGCCCGACCCGCTGGCCAGTCGACCCGGTCCGTTGGCTGGCCTATTCTCCGTCTTACTTTAATTATTTATTTATTTATTTATTGTCTGTTCCACCAGTGGCAACCCGCGTTGTGATTCGTTTTTTCGTTCCCAACCCCCATTTTCTCCTATTTCCAGTCTATAAGAACCTATTCTAAGGCCAAAACATAACTTTTTAAAGGCTCCTAATGTAAAAGTTTCCCTTTTCCCCCTTTTAAGGATATTATGTTTTCGATTCAATCATACCACCAATTTCACACACACACACACGCACATAGCAGCCACAAACAATATATCTCATGCTTTCCAACATGTACAAAATTTACAACTTAAACAGATAAAAACAACGAAACAAAATTTACAACTTAAACAAATAAAACAACGAAGCACATTAGTATACCATCAAAGCATGCATGAATCATATCCGTTTGAGGGGGAAGAGGCACCTACCTTTCAGACGAATTAACTTCCTTCTCTTCTAGGCTCGAATCTAAACAATTGTAGTATAAACATCAATACCAATAATAAAGGTTAATTTGACTTACTGAAAATAATTAGTTCATAGCTTTCTATTTTTCCTCCAACATCGATGCCGATACACCGATTTACTTTCTATATAAGATCATGACTTAAATTCCATAAACTTATCAAAATTATATCCTTTTCTAAGTCAAAAAGAGTCAAATTTATAACTCTCGGACTTTATGAATATTTACTATACAAAATTCTTAATTTCAATTACATACACAAAATTATACAGCACACACATACCTTTTTTTTTAACTATTACATATATTTAAAACAATAAATCCATCCCCCACCAGTGAATTGAAGCCGAGATTAGCTAAGGAATCTACATTTACTTTTGGCCCTTTTTCTAACCTATCAATTGTATAGATATTCATATATACATATATTTATATAATATAGCGTATGTATTATCAAATATACACAAAATTTAGACTTTCACTTATGACAACTTTCGGCCAGCTTCTCAACTCTTGACCTTGGGCTTTGTTTTTTTTTCCACCCCAAATACTCATATCCCATGGTATAAATGTATTAATAGACACACACATATATATAGATATACATAATCAGCCAAATACACACATGTATATAAATTATCAACAAATATACTTATGTATGAACCAATTTTTAATCAACGTAGATATATAGCCAAAATATACACACTGAAGCCTCACATTCACTAAAAAAAACCTCACATTCACTTAAAAAAAAACCTCACATTCAAAAAGGAAACAAAATACCACATTGCTTATAAATTGAAATCTAGCAATTACTAGTTGAGATTTCCAGATATTCAATATGTATTATTTCTAAAAAAATAAGATCAGCGGATACATACACACACATATATATATTACATAAAGGGCCATTTACATAAATCCAATTATCCATCTTCATATTAATCATATAATTACATCATAACATATATTACATTTAAACCTCTAAATTTCACCAATGAATGTGCATGTGGTGCTCTGCCAACGCACATATTTCTTTCTCTTTTTTTTCTTTCCGTTCTGCATATATTTAACAGCCACTGTTAATCAAATATAATACTTATAAATAGCCATTGTTAATCAAATTGCTGTTATGCAACCCGATATTTATAAATTATAGACAAGAATTTCAGCCCATCCAACTTCTAATTCATCAAACATATAATATATATATTTCGTACACAATTCGACAGTATATGTGTGTGTGTGTATATATATAATTCAACCAACTATGTAACCAAAAGTATTCATGCATGATCCGATTTCGATACGAATATAAAGCCATAAGATTTTTAAAAAAAATAGCAAATATAGCAAGGGTACTTGCCTCGTGTCTTGATTATACGCGATTTACGAAGAATCGGGATGAAGAATGGATCAAAATCACTTGTTCTTGGCACTTAGAAGGGCTGGCGGCAGTTGGCATTTTTGGAAGAAGGCTGGCCGTGACTTTGGGTTGGAGGCCTTCATTTTTTTTTCCTTTGCTGGGGAGAGCGGCAGCCGTTGGGTAGATTTTAGGATGGGTAGGATTTTCTAGTTAGGGTTTAGTATAAATAGACGTGTAGTTAGGTTTTTGTTAGGAATTTTCCTAAGATAAGTAGGAGTTTTAATTTAAATTCATCACCTGCTTGAGTCTATCACAAATTCTTTTTCTATTCCAATCCAACTTAGGATAACTTCTACCCATATTTTATTTTCTTGTTATTATTATTTTTTTTTTGCCCCCACGGGCACGGGGTGTAACATTCCTCCCCCCTTATAATAAGTTTCGTCCTCGAAACTTGCGTATTATGTAATCACCAACTTAGTGTATTTCTACTTAATCCATTCACCTAGATACTAACCGTACTAAATATCCATTGCACACGTTGATATGTTAACATTATATTTCCTCGACATAGGGCTTAAATCCTCGAGATCATTCCTTGTATACATAGAAGTAATTTCTAAGTCCATTGTTCTCCGTTTATTTATGATCATAACATATATTCTAAGATCAAACTTAGGGGTATTGTCATTATACCGGTGGTTCCATATCACAGTCGTCGGTTTATAACGTACTTATATCTGCGGTAATCAGGAGCCTTCTAAAATCAGTTCTTTAGGTATACTACAATCTTTTCTTAATTATCTATAGTTACAACTTATAAACTCTGCTTACCCTGCTGGACGTGTATCATTCAACTTATTGCAATCACCATTTCATATTCTTAACTCGTCATATATGATTCATCTCCTAATTTATGATCATCCAAAATATCCATCGAGTATTCCAATATATTAATTATTACACTTCATAAATATAGAATGAAGTCCTCGAAATCATTCCTTGTACCCGACAGAGTAATTTCTAAGTCCATTATTCTCTGCTTATTCAAGATCATAACCTACTCTTCTTATAACTCTAGAATCAAACTTAGGATATTGTCACCATACCGAGGGTTTCATAACCCAGTCATCATCAGTCGCTATCGTACTTATTTCTGTGGTCATAGCAGCCCTCTAAGATCGGTTCTTAGGTATACTATAATCTTTAACTTAAGTTGTCCAATCCTAGTATGGCACACTAAATATTGATCGACTTATGGTATTCTAAGTCACCATGCTTCCGCACGGCACACTGATCCACTGTACTTCTTTACTTGGTTATTTCAACCGCTAACTCTAATTTAGTTAGGTCTCTCTGAAAACACCCACTACTTGTTCATACTTACTCCATTTCAATTCAAGCATTCTCGATACATCAGTACTTACATGTTCCTATGAAACAACACTTAATCTAGATTGGTAATAATTTGTCATTCACTATGCTTATTTTAGTAGTACTCACTTATCACTATCAATCAATATCTCTAATGAAACTAATATCTTCGGCCTATTTGATACTCTAAAATTCAACATCTTAATCATAACTATAAACCCGATTGCACGATATTCTTTGCTAAACTGTACTGATTATACCGCTAATAAATCCTTTCCTTAGTAATTCTTTTCACTATCAACCATCTCTTAGGAACTACAACCCCAACTTACACTTAGTCGCGTTCCGACAGTATTGTCAAGGTGAAGGCGTGAACCCATTTCATTTACCATAATGGTAACGGGTTACAGGGGTCGGATCTAAGGAATTATATAAATGGTTATAATCAACACTCAGGTAAGGAAAATAATCCAGAGTCGTATGGAGTGCCCTAGGTATACGTGGGCATATCCCTTATCCGATCATCACTTAGGTCTAATGTCATGACTTATTTCTAGAATCGATACTTGGTATCATCGTTCCTTACGTCTAAAATCATTACTTATTTCTAAGTTCAATACTTAGAATATAATCAAAGCTTACGACTAAGACCGGTGCTCGTGTTTAAGTCATGTCTAAGATCACTTCTTAGTTACAAATCGTACTTAGTATATAATCAGCGTTTATGACTAAAATTAATGCTTAAGTCAAAGATCAACTCTTAATCAAGATCGCCGCTTATGTCTAAAATCGTGGCTTACGGGTAGGATCATCAGTTAATTTCTAAGGTCACGTCTTACTTCCAATAAGATGCTTCATATGTAATCATTGCTTACGACTAAAAATCGATACTTAATTTCTAAGATCGTGACTTAAGAGCAAAATCGTAACTTAATTTCTAAGATCATAGCTTAAATTTATGCTTCCACCGTGGATCTAGAGCCATGCTCTCATAGATCACACTGTCGAACACGTAGTACTTCTTAAACTCATTTTGAAATTAGATCCAAGTAATTGGCTGTGTCAGTTGTGTTGCGACATCACTCCTCTGTATCTCCTTGTCGAAGAATCTCAGGTCCGACTGCGATGGTGGTGGAGGCGGTGCATGCTAGTTCAGGAGCTGGTGCTACTGTGCTAAGGTGTTGGTCATGGTGACTATGGCATCTTCAAGTGCTTGCGGATGATCCCCTGACTCTGGTGGTTCTCACCATCATTTCCCGCTGGCTCACGTCGTGGAGGCATTTCTGTAATTCCGGCTCATGAAAAGAAATCGCATTAGTCAAAAATAAATCGAAAGGTTGAACGCCGATAAATCGATAGTTAGACAAGGAAAGCTCACCATCGGCACACACCTCCCATAACCCGATCATAACCTAAGTCTAAGATCATATCTTAAGTCTACTTTGTTTATTAGGGGTGACATCGAAATTTTATAAAAGATCGCAACTTATGTCTAAGTGATCTAATTAAGCTTGCGTTTCCGAGGCGGATCTGAAGCCTCGGCTCTGATACCACCTGAAGCGCCCCGCTCCCGAGCCCTAACATCGGGAACAGTGCACCCGCCGTATCTCGCTTAGGAGAATACAAGGCGTCGAATCAATCTCTTACATGTCAGAAATGACGTAGAAATTTTTCTCGCGGAAACGTAAATCACAACTTACATTAAACTCCAATAATCGTCTTTACGTTACCGAATAAAACTCTGATAATAAAAGTACTAAGAAGTCTGTGAAAAATCCCCAAAGTATAAGTAAACACAAACCGCTGCAGAGCCCCCTTGTAACCTAGCTGCAGCTATCAACTAGCCCATTCCACTATGTCCGTCCCGTCCTCAACGAAGATGTGCTCGTAGTCCTCATCCGGCTCACCTGGGAAGTAGGGGTGAGTGACAGAAATCACCCAGTAGATGCCCGCCTCAAACAAATACAAAACGTACATACCAAAATGATATAGCCACATAGCACATAAACATGATATAACCACATAGCACATAAACATAAGATAACATGCATAAGATAAAGTAAATGCGGTAAGTAAAAGCACTCCACATAAAAATGCGCAAGTACGTGATGCATGCTCAAATAACGTGTCACACGCAACAAGAATCATGTCATGCAATATGCCCTAGACCTATATGCAATGCATGATCCCGGGATTGACTGGATGCCTGTAGCCCGTACACTACAATCCACCCTGACCGATGCCCGTGGCCCGTACACCACGATCCACCATGACCGAGTACCCATGGCCCGTACACCATGATCCACTCCACTCGAGCGTCTGAGACCCATACATCTCAACCCACTCCATATGCAATGCACGTGCCATGAATGCAACAACCAAATCGCCTGGGGCCCGTACGCCCATCCTCACCATCTCCGGCACTCAATATTTGGTTTCATAAATTTTACGAATATTGAAAAGTTGTTATTTATCACCACCCTTATTTTTCTTTAGCTTGTATTAATTTACTAGAATTTTCTACTAATTTCCCTTATGTTTCCTTTATTTAATTTTATTTATTACTATTAATTTTTGATTACTTAAATTTACCAAACTTCAGAAATTAAGTGAAAATAATTTAATTTTAACCTTTTATATTTTCTGGAATTTATTTGAATTTTATTGGTATTTAATTATATTTCCCTGGCCTGATCCGTCAGACCCGATACATTTTTTTTTGAGAGGTTAATGGGCCGCCTTCGGCCCGACCCGCTGGCCAGTCGACCCGGTCCGTTGGCTGGCCTATTCTCCGTCTTACTTTAATTATTTATTTATTTATTTATTGTCTGTTCCACCAGTGGCAACCCGCGTTGTGATTCGTTTTTTCGTTCCCAACCCCCATTTTCTCCTATTTCCAGTCTATAAGAACCTATTCTAAGGCCAAAACATAACTTTTTAAAGGCTCCTAATGTAAAAGTTTCCCTTTTCCCCCTTTTTAAGGATATTATGTTTTCGATTCAATCATACCACCAATTTCACACACACACACACGCACATAGCAGCCACAAACAATATATCTCATGCTTTCCAACATGTACAAAATTTACAACTTAAACAGATAAAAACAACGAAACAAAATTTACAACTTAAACAAATAAAACAACGAAGCACATTAGTATACCATCAAAGCATGCATGAATCATATCCGTTTGAGGGGGAAGAGGCACCTACCTTTCAGACGAATTAACTTCCTTCTCTTCTAGGCTCGAATCTAAACAATTGTAGTATAAACATCAATACCAATAATAAAGGTTAATTTGACTTACTGAAAATAATTAGTTCATAGCTTTCTATTTTTCCTCCAACATCGATGCCGATACACCGATTTACTTTCTATATAAGATCATGACTTAAATTCCATAAACTTATCAAAATTATATCCTTTTCTAAGTCAAAAAGAGTCAAATTTATAACTCTCGGACTTTATGAATATTTACTATACAAAATTCTTAATTTCAATTACATACACAAAATTATACAGCACACACATACCTTTTTTTTTAACTATTACATATATTTAAAACAATAAATCCATCCCCCACCAGTGAATTGAAGCCGAGATTAGCTAAGGAATCTACATTTACTTTTGGCCCTTTTTCTAACCTATCAATTGTATAGATATTCATATATACATATATTTATATAATATAGCGTATGTATTATCATATATACACAAAATTTAGACTTTCACTTATGACAACTTTCGGCCAGCTTCTCAACTCTTGACCTTGGGCTTTGTTTTTTTTTCCACCCCAAATACTCATATCCCATGGTATAAATGTATTAATAGACACACACATATATATAGATATACATAATCAGCCAAATACACACATGTATATAAATTATCAACAAATATACTTATGTATGGACCAATTTTTAATCAACGTAGATATATAGCCAAAATATACACACTGAAGCCTCACATTCACTAAAAAAAAACCTCACATTCACTTAAAAAAAAACCTCACATTCAAAAAGGAAACAAAATACCACATTGCTTATAAATTGAAATCTAGCAATTACTAGTTGAGATTTCCAGATATTCAATATGTATTATTTCTAAAAAAATAAGATCAGCGGATACATACACACACATATATATATTACATAAAGGGCCATTTACATAAATCCAATTATCCATCTTCATATTAATCATATAATTACATCATAACATATATTACATTTAAACCTCTAAATTTCACCAATGAATGTGCATGTGGTGCTCTGCCAACGCACATATTTCTTTCTCTTTTTTTTTCTTTCCGTTCTGCATATATTTAACAGCCACTGTTAATCAAATATAATACTTATAAATAGCCATTGTTAATCAAATTGCTGTTATGCAACCCGATATTTATAAATTATAGACAAGAATTTCAGCCCATCCAACTTCTAATTCATCAAACATATAATATATATATTCCGTACACAATTCGACAGTATATGTGTGTGTGTATATATATAATTCAACCAACTATGTAACCAAAAGTATTCATGCATGATCCGATTTCGATACGAATATAAAGCCATAAGATTTATAAAAAAATAGCAAATATAGCAAGGGTACTTGCCTCGTGTCTTGATTATACGCGATTTACGAAGAATCGGGATGAAGAATGGATCAAAATCACTTGTTCTTGGCACTTAGAAGGGCTGGCGGCAGTTGGCATTTTTGGAAGAAGGCTGGCCGTGACTTTGGGTTGGAGGCCTTCATTTTTTTTTCCTTTGCTGGGGAGAGCGGCAGCCGTTGGGTAGATTTTAGGATGGGTAGGATTTTCTAGTTAGGGTTTAGTATAAATAGACGTGTAGTTAGGTTTTTGTTAGGAATTTTCCTAAGATAAGTAGGAGTTTTAATTTAAATTCATCACCTACTTGAGTCTATCACAAATTCTTTTTCTATTCCAATCCAACTTAGGATAACTTCTACCCATATTTTATTTTCTTGTTATTATTATTATTTTTTTTTTTGCCCCCACGGGCACGGGGTGTAACATCATTCCTCTTCTCTGGATTACTTGCTGGTTTGCTGTACGATTCCGATTCTGAGGCCACTCAAACTGCTGGTGGGGGCAATACATGCGTAGGTTACCGACTTGTATTAGTAGACATGGCCATTGCTTGCGTCGTTGGTTTTGGTATGGATGTATTGTTATCTTTAGAAACAGACAGAGGTTGTTTCCCGATACCCATAATGAAAATTGCGTTTTTTCAATCAACTGTTACTCAAAGCGCAAACAATTTAGTGAGTCATTTTGCTTTCCATCATACTACTTGAAGAGCGTTCTTACTGCAACCAAAATAACAGTAATTTATCACTCTTCCTATTTGTTCTAACTTAAAGATAAGAGAAAGATTGAAATGATTATAGCAGCCATGTAAGAAATTTACTATAATTCTATCGAAATAGCCAGAAACAAAAAGACTGAACAAAAAAGAAGTCGATGTCATAGCCTAATAAAATACTTTGGGAATACCATTTCCCACGATTTCTTTATCTTTTGTGTCACGGGCTGCTATTGCCAATTGGTCAATGCTGCTTCCATGACTGATTTGCAGGATTGCTTATTGATGCTTCTTTTGCATCCAAGGATTTCTTTATCTTTCGCATGCAATGATTGCTTATTTATGATTGTCGCTTTCTATTTCTTCTCAGGGATAGAGTCAGCCGTGTGTTTGTCAGTGCTTCTCCTCCCGTCTCACGCCCTTCTCCCCCGCCCCCTTGCCCCACACACACACGCAAACAAAGTCATGTGTGGTTTAAGAATCAAGAACAATTTTATCCAATGTTTAACAGCAGAACGGTTATACTTCCTACGCATGGTTAGTGTGTTGGTATCTTTGCTGAAAAGTCTGAGGTGGAGCGAGTATTTAGGCTGTTTCAATATGGACTATGCCCCACACCAAACTCATCGTCCGGTTAACGTTTTAGTCATTCACCTATGTGAAATGTAGCATTTTGGTCTCTTGTGAAAATTCTGGTCAAGTGACCAGATTTAAAGGGTGTGTTTTCTTTTACTTTATTCTCCTCGATCTTCATCTTCTCCAAATAGCCACCATCGCTACCTTCAAACACCATCCACCGCCACCTATTCCCGCCATCTACCTCCTGGATCTTCCCCATTGGCTTCCCTACTCCACCTCCTGCCACCATCGGTTCACTTTGAGCCCCTCCCTACCTGAAATTCTTAGCCCTTTTCATTGTTATATTTTGACCTACACCATAAATCAAAGATCAAGGAAATGTAGCTGCTCATTCGGTCAGGGAAATGAATTTCACGGGTAGAATCACTATACAAGAACTACAGATAGGACTTGAATATAGTTATTCAAAATACAAGAACTACATATAGGACTACATATTTTCAACCGTATAATAAACAAAGCCTTACTCTATGCACAAAACAAAAAGCTTTTAAAAGTCAATACCCAACAGCACAATAGATTCACATTTAAAAGTCCAAAAAAATGACCATGATAGACCAACAATACATTATCATAACTATTTATCATTGTAATTTTAAGACACTATTAATTTATAATGAGTCTTTAGAAAAAAAATATTACTGTCTTATTATTTTATCAAAATTATTAATTTACACCATGGTCTCAAATCAAAACCGGAAAAAATTGTTATTTTAGAGAGATCCTTAATTTTTTAGGGGAAAAAATGTATCGTGTGATTGTAATTTATGCACAAGACAAAGTGAATTGTTGACTTAAAGAAATATGGATTCCATGTGGCTCCATTCCAATATCATTTTCTACTAATTTTTAAAAATAGACAAACAAAATCGAGAGCTCCAAATGTCTTTTTATTTCTTTTGTCACATGCAGACAAACTTTTGCCATTCTTACCACCGTCTTTCCGTGATTCTTGTGGGCCCCGATTCACCGGATGCTTTCTTTCGTCAGTGTAGAATTTCTAGCTAGTGGATGCTGTTCTATAGTTGCAGTAGTCCTACAAAATCTACCCAAGAAATTTTCAGCATGAATCATCGTTTTGCATTCCCCTACTTTGTTTTGGTGCTTCTTATTATTAGTTCCTCTTCCCTCAGTTTTGCTGCCAACTCCGGTATTAATTCTCTCTGTTTCTTTCTCTGCATTTTCTTGTCTTTCTATTGCTGTTGATAATTGGTTAAGTTGTTAGAATGTTATTAGTCTAATGTTTGCTTCCGAACCCATTTTGCAGATGGGCCTTTTTATGATTCTTCAGCGTACACTCAGGTGAAAATTTATCTTCAGTTCTCACACGTTCTTTAGCTTGAGTGAGGAAACCGGATAATTTTTTCTCCTCTGCTTCCACAGAAAGAGCCAACAAGCTCAGTAGGGAAAATTTATTGTGTTTTTTCAGGGATATCTCATGTTTTAGACTAATGTAATATGTTTTCTCATTATCTTATATGTTTTAACAAGAAAAAAATACAAAACATACAACGTCACGTTAGAAAGGTATCATGTAGAATCCATGTCATTTCATGTCTACAAAAGATCCCGTGATCTAGCGTATGAAAACGTCTAGCTTTGTGTTATTTTCTTTACCTGGTGATCAGAATGTTGCAGTTTAACTATAATATTAGTAACAGAAAGCTTACTAATTATAGTAGAATTTTGTGTTGGGTTTTTTTTTTTCTTTCTATCAACTTTTCAAGCAATCCATTGCTAATATGAGTCAGATTGACAGTGCAAAAGGCATGCGGAGCCCCCACTTTACAGTGGAGGGATCTTAGAGAAACACACATGGGATGAAGGGAATAGCAACAACTCTCCTGTTCTTCGTCTGCAGAACATCACTGCATCTATCTTCTATTGCTTTTCAGGTCAAGTTTTCTTCTGAAATTTCCCTTTTTCTCTCTGTTTCTTCTTGTTTTAGTTCATACTGCTATTTCCTTTTGCCTCTTGAATTAAACAACTACATTTTTTGTTGATCTTGTATTCGACTATTTCTCATCATCCAAACAAAATTGCCTTTGAGGTACAAGTCAATGAAAGGTCATGACGTATTACACCAACCAGTTATTTTATTATGGTCACGGAGTAACTATTAGGAATCCTATTATTGCTTCTAAATAAATAATACTCCCTTTGTTCAAATATAAATCCACTTAGACTTTTCAACCTAGTGTATATTACACTAGGTGGAAAAGTCAAAATGGACTTATATCTTGTCACGGAAGGAATACAGAAATGACAAGTAAGTTAAGATGATTGTGCAAAAAACACAGGGTTGCCTCCGACTTGTACATATTATATTGGTGAACAAGCAAGTACTAAGTTGACTAGTAATTACATATTAACTATTTAAAATTTTGTGCTGACTGCCAAAAACGGTTGCTGTATGTTAATTTATGACAGCCTGGGTGAAGATAACAAAGTTAGAGCCAATGCTGGTTCAAACAAGATTGGTTACTGAAAGCATGACAAAAGATTGTATAGGAAGTGTTTTTGCCAGGAAGGGATGCTGGTCATTTCTCAAGGGTGGTTTTGTGTTAAACACTTCATCAAGTTCAGCAGTAATAAGCTTTCAGGTCCATATGTTTATTGTTTATTCATCTTTTGCTTCTGCATGGATAGCTGATATTTTCCACATTCATCAAACAACATTCTTATCGTTTTCTTTGCCCTGAATTTTTCTTTTCTTACTAAAGACTAAGGAAATAGATACTCAGATATATGTTACCAGCCCTTCATTGCAGCCATTCACCCAGGATGAATGGAGGTTGAGTCAGGAGGACAGAATCAGCCAGGTAAATGTCATTTACTTACCAACTTCCTTTTTTTTACATATAAAGCCGTCATATAAGCCTTTGTTATTCTTCTAATAATCCATACAAAATCAGAAACTTACTAGTACCGCCTAGTGGCATCATAAGGTATATTCAATTCATTTGCATGACACCTACATTTTTCATTGTGCTTGGTATTTTTCTTTCTATTTTCAGGAGAGGAAACGCGAGGTCATAATTCATGTTTCAGATAGCAATGGCGTTAGTATCAAAGATGTAGAGCTAACAATACAGCAAGAAACAAGAGACTTCCCATTCGGATCTGCAATATCAAAGAACATCATTGGAAACTCACCTTATCAGGTATGTATATGTATGGTGAATCGTCGGTCAGTTCAGTTCTCCTGATCCAAAACATGACAACTTTACCTGCTAGACAACTTTGCTACATACAACCTGTTAAAAATAATCATTTACTTAAGAGCAATGAAAAGGAATTAAATTGAAGATTTTGCATCCTACGAAAAGTTGAAATTAAGTAATCACTCGCAATCTTTTGATCTCTGGTGATGCTATAATGTATTTCTTCCTACATTATTGTACTGTTTGGTGATTTGTTCTTTTAATTTTCGTGCTAATGGCATCAGAGGTGGTTTACTGAGAGATTCAACGCAGCAGTGTTTGAAAATGAACTCAAATGGTATGCAACAGAACATGAGCCAGGGAAGACCAACTACACAACCGCAGATCAAATGCTAGAGTTTGTTCGTGCTAACCAGATCATTGCTAGAGGGCATAATATATTCTGGGAAGACCCCAGATACACGCCAGAATGGGTTCGTAATCTAACAGATTCTAAGCTACAATCAGCTGTGAGTTCAAGAATACAAAGTCTCCTGGATAAGTATAAAGAACAATTTATTCATTGGGATGTTAGCAATGAGATGCTTCATTATGATTTTTATGAGCAAAGACTTGGACCTAATGCCACATTAACTTTCTACGAGACCGCGCACAAGACAGACCCTTTAGCAACATTATTCATGAATGAGTACAATGTTGTGGAGACTTGTAATGATGGGAATTCTACTGTGGATACTTACATCTTAAGGTTGAGAGAGCTAGAACAAAATGGAATTACAGTCAACGGAATCGGCCTAGAGGGTCACTTTCTAGTACCTAATCCACCTCTCATGAGAGGTATTCTTGATAAACTGGCTGCACTAGGACTTCCAATATGGCTAACTGAAGTTGACATTAGCAAAACGGTCAGTCAGGAAATGCAGGTGCGTGTTTTAATCTGTCCTTGAAATTCTTGCAGGGATTTGGGGTGATATGTGCAATAATTCAGTTTTCTCTCATATGTTTTGAATTTCAGGCAATTTATCTTGAACAAGTTTTGAGAGAGGGTTTCTCACATCCAGCAGTGACAGGAATAATGTTGTGGACAGCACTGAATCCAAATGGTTGCTATCAGATGTGCCTAACAGACAATGAATTTAACAACCTTCCTGCAGGTGATACAGTTGACAAGCTCTTGAAAGAATGGCAAACGGGGATCTTGAAAGGACAAACAGATGAATATGGTTCATTTAGTTTTGATGGATTTCTAGGAGAGTATAAAGTCAACATTAAATATGACAATTTAGCCACAAATTCTACTTTCTCTCTTAGCCATGGTGAAGAGACTCTACATTTCAGCATTCACATCTGAGCTTCAGTTTTCTTGTAAATGAACATCCCACCTTCCCCTAGCATCCCCGAATGAGTATATTTACAGGTAATTCTCAGTATATGCTTTTGGTAATTTATGAAAGGTTCATGGTAACGCAATTTAATTTCTGCACACGTATTAAGTAGTAATGGTTTCAGAAATTACGCCATTACGAAGCTTATACTTGTGGTTGTCCTGAGGACAGGCCTTAGAGCAACTGTAAGGCTACTACTTTGTAACCTTGAGGTCACGGATTCGAGTCGCGTAAACAGGCTTGCATAAAGTGTAAGACAAGACTGCGTACATCAGATTATAAAGCGATCTGGCCCCTCACGAATTCCGCACAAACACAGGAGACTGGTGCAACAGGAAAGCCTTTTATATTTGTGGCTGTTATGAATTATATACTACTATCTTGTTAGTTTATGTCAACTATATACTATCTTCTCTATCCTAAAACACATTTATATAATTACGTAAGCAAGCTAATTTGCGGCGAAATTTGAAATAGTCCATGCAATGCAGTTACCTCTATGCTTAAAAAGCTACAAAAGGTAAGCATGACCGGCCCTATGATTTTAGGCCTTTGGACCTTCATCCTGCTTGTTTAGTTTGGAGAAAAAGGTGAAATCATTCATCCCGAAGGCCCCTACCGTCATAATCTCAAGGAGCATGTGTGGAGGATGCAAATCAGTAATCCAGCGATCTCCTAGATTATGTGAGATCTTACGCAGTGATCCACACAAAGTGTCCTCCCGCAAACTACGGCTTCGGTCTAGCAGCATAAGAACACCCACATTGTGCGTGTCCCTAGAATCGAATTCTTGATCTCTTGGAGCAAATCTCAACCGAGTACTAACTGGACTATGTCCTGGAGGCTGCTTGTTTAGTTTCCTTCTACATGTGTGTGTGGGCACATTTATGCATATGCACATGTATATAAATAAACAAGCATGTATGTATATATGTGCAAATTCATTTTTTTAATTAAAAATAATATATGTATATATATGTTTTGTATATAGTAGTGTATGTATGTGTACGTATAAAGTATAAACACTGATACACAGTTGTGTAGCCTCGAAATTTTACGGGTGTTTTGTGGTAATGCCTATTTTTGCAAATTTGTTAACCGCTTAATTGTTTCATAAATGAAAATGTTACAACACGTACATTTATGGGGCTTCATTAATTGAAGTTTTTTAGTAGCTTCATTAATTGTATATTGTTTTCCTTTATCCTACCGTACATTTGTTTTCATTGAGGCTAGTTGCTCCTGCATAAAAGCTTAAAGAAAAAAAGTTAATCGCATTGCATCTCCTCTTTGTGATTTTTTAGCAATTTCTGCTGATGTTTAAATGATAGAAACGGAAAGCATGAAAGGCCTTTCCGTTCTATCAACTGGGATCTTGGTTTTATTTGCCTGTTTTTCGTTTGCATTTGCAAATGGAGTGCTTTATGATTCGACCGCCTACACAGAGGTAATATTACAAATTTTAAACTTAATGGCAAGTAATCAATTACTAGTAAAATAACGTGACATGTAAACAGTGTAGAAGAAATCCAGAGGAGCCACTTTATGGAGGAGGGATCCTTAAAGATGAAGCTCCTGATTATCAATGGACTGCCAGTAATGGAAATCGTGCTCAATTGCCCATTTTTCACTTGAAAAGCCTTTCTGGAGACACTTTTTACTCCTTTTCCAGTTGAGTTTCTTTACTTTCATTTCATTTTCTGCAGTCCTCTTCCCCCAGTATATGCTATGGTAGATACCTCATGGTTGTTCTGTGTTGCTTATGAACTTGATGGTTTTATGATCTCTATGGCATGTCTCACAGGCATGACAGCACTGGCGTGAGAGCAGTATTAGATGATCATGTGTGATACCGCGCTTTCCTTAGAACTCAAACCACTCAGTATACTCATGCTTTATTCAGTTTTCATTATGGATCATCGAGAAACAACCTCTGTGTGTTTCTAACACATGAGTATGGTTGCGTACATCCGATCTCCCATTCTTCGCCATAGGCGGGAGCCTCTAAGGCAATGGGGTAATGTTGTTCTTGTGGTATCTTTTTCAAGTTTTTGTGATACCTTTTGCTCACAACTCTATACCTCTTGTTTTCAAAGGCATAAAAAGAAAATAAACATAAAGTGAGCAAAAATGTATAAGAAAACATGAAAGCATGCAAACATGGGCATACTTAATGGTTCAGTATACTGAGCCACTGAAAACCCCGGTTTCTTGGGGCTGTTTCATATAAAATGTGCAGAACTTTCCATTTATACTCATGCTTTTTTCCTTTTAACAAAAACAGGTTGGGTTAAGATAGGCGATGAATTGGAAACCGCTTCAATAAGGGTGAGTCTAGTTGCGCAAACTGCAACAGAGGACTGCATTGGTAATGTTATTGCCCGTAGAGGATGTTGGTCTTTCCTGAAGGGCGGCTTCGTAACCACTGCTCCGTCAAATATATCCATCCTATCCTTTCAGGTTCCAAATACAACTAAATAGAAGCCTTGTTGAGATAGACTTGTTCTAAAAAAATTGAAGCCTCAAGTTCTGTTCTTTCTTTGAAAGAGTGCCGATGGTAAAAATGTAAAGATAGAGGTTGCCAGTGCTTCGCTACAGCCATTCACTAGGCAAGAATGGATCATGAATCAGCAGCATATAATCGACAAGGTGACCTGTTGGACTCCCTTTCTGTAGTGTAATCAAGTTTCTTTGTTCTTGTTGTCAAGTTGTGATCTTCTGTTTGTTTCGATTCAGTTAAGGAAGCGAACTGCAGTTATACATGTTTCGAATAAAGAAGGGATAAACCTTAAAGGTGCAAAGATTGTCATAAAGCAAGTAGCCAAGGATTTTCTTATTGGAACAGCCATTTCCAAGTCAATCATTGACAATTTACCCTATCAGGTCTGTGAAACCATAATATCAAAAACATGTTTGTCTTTTCTTTCAAGTGATTAAAGCAACAGTTTTTGGTTTCTTTTGTCCTGTTTCAGAATTGGTTTCTCAAGCGATTCAAAGCGACAGTTTTTGAAAATGAAATCAAATGGTATGCAGTGGAACCACACAAAGGAAACATAAACTACACCATACCAGACAAGATGATGGAATTTGTCCGTGCTAACAAGATTGTTATAAGAGGCCGTAGCAACATTTTCTGGGAGGATCCTAGATATGTGCCGAAATGGGTAGGAAACCTCACTGGTTCTGAGCTTCATTCAGCTGTCACTTCTAGAGTTCAGAGTCTTATGAGCAAATATAAAGATGATTTCATTCACTGGGACGTTGGAAATGTTCGGTTTTTTGACTCATATGAAGGAAGGATTGGGAGCCATAAGGCCACATTAAGATTCTTTCAAACTGCCCACAAAGCTGATCCATCAGCATTTCTGATGATGAATGAATTTAATGTGGTGGAAACTTGCAGTGATCCTGACTCATCCGTGGATAACTATATTTCGAGAATAAGAGAATTGAAGCAAAAGGGAGTAACCATTGATGGGGTTGGCCTTGAGAGTCACTTCAGTGCTCCAAACCCTCCTTTTGTGAGAGCTGTCCTGGACAAATTGGCTACATTGGGGCTGCCCATTTGGCTCACAGAACTTGACATAAGCAAAACCTTCAGCAAGGAAACACAGGTAGTGAAAAACTCCTACTCTATCCTTTTTCTTGGAGGTTTTTCATAGGACTTTCTGGCAAAATGTTAATCTTTGTAGGACACTTCTACATAGGGGAAATAAGAAGCATTTATAAGACCATCAAACGTAGTTAAAGGATTTTAACTGCTCATAATCAGATCATACAATTACTTCTCTTCCTCTTTTTGGACTCGGTATAAGATGAACTGCAGAAAAAGAATTTTCCATTCTTTTGTTTGAAGTAGATTATTGATGAATATAATGGGTTTCCTGCTATGACAGGCAGCTTATCTAGAAGAAGTTTTGAGGGAGAGCTACTCACATCCATCAGTAAAGGGAGTAACGCTGTGGACAGCCATAACTCCACCAAAAGGATGTTACCAACTGTGCCTTACAGACAATAACTTCAATAACCTTCCTGCAGGAGATGTAGTTGACAAACTCCAAAAAGAGTGGGATACTGGAATTTTGAAGGGCCATATAGACGAGCATGGTTCGTTTGCCTTCAACGGATTCTTAGGTGAGTATGAAGTAACTGTGAAGCTGGGGCATAAACTAGCAAAATCTTCTCTCTGGCTTAGCCAAGGTAGTGAACCAACACCGTTATACATCCATTTGTAATCAGCGAAAACTTAACTCAGGCATTAAGGACTAATTGTATGAATAAGCTTTACTCATTGATTCATTTGCTTGGTTTTGTGGTTGTCTGTTCCGATTGGGGAAAGGTGGTCTACCAATTAATGATGTAACAAAATAATAGAATCGCGCTAAATGTATATGCTAAAAACCACGCAAATAACTTTAGGAAACTGGGAAACAACTAAAGCAGTTACATAAACAAAACACATGCTCGATGTTTTGACATAACACGCAGACTTGGGTGGGTCGATCACTGATGAGCAAACATACACCAAAGGTGATCCTCAACAGTTGGTTGTCAACGTTAACGTCATGGTCAGCACAAACTGTGTTTATTCCTGTGTCCAGGCGGTTCATGATTGAAGAACATATTGTCCACGATGATTGTCTTCCCCATACGAGAGCTTCTGACAACAAACGAGATCCACCCCCCCCCCCCCCCCCCCAAACCCAAATTGGAGTCTTGTTCAATGATACAATGAGATTTATCACTCAAGCATTTGGTCGCTAAGTAGGATCTCCTCTCCAGATCTGAGTCTTGGTCAATAAAAATCTTGATCCAAAAAAACGTGATTTTCATTCCCCTCAACCAAAGAACTTTCAGAGCCTGACTTTCTCGATTCCTAATAAAGGAGCCCAGAGATTCATCGTCGAGTATTCGTCAACGAAGAAGACCAACTACCCAGATTCTTATACCCGAAGGAACAAACACTGCATCATCTCTTGACACATTCCATTAAAACACAAACTTGGGTTTTCCTAACAATTTCTCGCCCTGATAACGTCACAATTTCACTTGTTAACGCTTCCCGGCTCTACCTGTTCTGTAAAGAAATACTCATGAATCATAACTTATATCGCATCTTCTTACATACCACTCGTCTTATGACAAAAGAAGGTCGTAGATTCGACAGGAAGATCAGAATTCGAAGTCGTTCGCTACGTTTCATGAATATATCAACGTATAGTTTCACATTATATAGGATGTGATTGTGTCAATCACATAAATCCTCCTAATCACATAATGAATTCATTCAATGGAAAACGAAAACTACCCTAATTATGCTATACATGAAATATATCAGTATAGTTTCAGACTCTTATCACAAATTTGGTTCATGCTAAATATGCACTTAATACCGTAAAAACTATCCACAAGCCATCATAGCCCATCCATACTTGACATACGAAATTTTGCAACCCACAAGATTAGATCCTTGGCTCCACCATTATACCAAAATGAACACATTCGTACTTGAGAAATTGCCAAGTTGGCAAACAAAACAAACTACCAGTATATGTGGAAAACTAAACTAGTTAAGCAGATTACCAGAGGTAATTAATTGATCACTTACAATAACGTAACATTTTAAATCACAGCACAATGAAGAAAACACATTACATATATGCACATTTAACTGGGGAAACAATCAAATAAACGACTAAAAATTTTCTCCCTTGTGAATCTTCCCACTACCTTGCCTAATGCCACGAAAAACTCCACTGCTTTGTGCCCACAAACACATTTCCTTGAAAGCCACAACACAACCGAGGCTACAAAAAGTCCAGAAAAGAAAGTGTCACTATAGAAGCTGCAAAGAGTGCACCAACCAAGACAGCCATGGAGAGAGACTGAGTAGTTGAGTCGCCCAGGGCTAGACCAGCCAAATATGACCCATCTGCAAGCATGCCCTCACCCGAAACCCTTCCTGACTCCGATCCTGATCCAATATAAGCTGAATCTGGCTCAGTTTGTGATCCCAAAATGCCTGATCCAGACATAGATCCATCACCGGATACAGACCCGTCACCATATGTTGGTGTAGTCGTTGTCCCATCATTTGTTGCTGGTGTTACTGTCGTCATTGGTGTGGTGGTATCTTTTGTAGATTTTTGACTGCACAAATTACACACGAGACAAAAAACGACTTGGTCGTCAGCATCATTACAGACAGAGCGGTCAATTTCACGTGCACTTTTATTAGCTTTCAACAATAAGGCATCACACACTAAAGAGAATTTCTCAACCACTTTCAACACTTCCAACTCAAATACTATATTTTCTCATTCTTCAACAAATTCCAGCAAAAAAAAAATGAAAATGCAAAAACAAATTCTTTACCCTTGGTAATTTACCCCCAGACCAGTTTTTAAGTAGCATGTTACCAACAAAGAATAGATTAAACGAACTACAAGAACTAATGAATTTTGAGAAAAATATTTGACCTTGGAGTAGAGGGGCAAAACGTCACAGTATAGTCAGCACCAGTACAAGTGAAGGTGCTAGTTGGATCATCATAGGCATAGCTATAGGACCTTGGGCAAGCCGACTTGAAAACTCGTGAGTACGTGGACGGCTTACACGACGATGGTGAGTTGTACGCGCCACTACAACAATACTGTGGGCTCCCAAAAGCTCCACACGCGCTCTTACAAGCCTCCCCATCCCCGACCCGCAACTCACTCGGGCAGATCTGGTTCAGATCCGTAACACAACCAGTCGTGGCACACATCCCGGATCCTCCCGTCCCTTCAACTATCATCGGCAAGTTGTACCCGTCGACGAGGCTAACGTCATAGAAGTCCATTCCCCCGGTACCCAGCGTGAACTCAGCGAGCGTCGCCGGCGGGGCTGCTCCGGCACCATTACATTCTTCCTGTCCCGACCCGCAATCGCCCGTGGAACAAGAACCGGACACGGATCCCGCGAAGTTGCAGCCGGTTCGTCCCCAGAACCGGCCGGACCAGCCGGTTGGTGCTATAAAGGAGCGAAAAGAACCGCGGGGGAGCTCGAAACCGGTGCTTTCGAGTTTTGGGCTGCCTGCATTTGCTAAAATTCCCGGCCAAACTGTGTACTCGCATTCGTTCACAAATGTAAATGTAGCTCCAAGTACCCCTATAACAAGAAAATAAACCGTTGCAAAAGTAACATTCACAAAATGCTACAGTACATATTACAAAAGAAAGAAAAAACTAATTAGTTCATAAAATGTAAATGTTGTTCCAAGTACACTGAACATTAAATAAATAGTTAGAAAAATAACATTCATAGGATGCTAGAGAAAATAATAACTTCATCAAATGTAGCTGAAAAGAAGAAGCATGGAGCTCAAAGAAACAAGCTTTGTTGAATGTAAATGACTTCTATTAATTGCTTAAGTTAAAAAGATGGAGTCTTTACCGTGAGAAAAGATTAGGAAAGTAACGAAGGAGGCTAAAATGAGGTTTAAGGAAAGAAATGGATGAGATTCCATGTGGGTGTTGTAACAGTTCGCAGTAGTTGTTTTGGGTGTTCTTTTTCAGTTTGAGTAGAATGGTGGTTGGTGAAGAAAAGCTGAAGGAAGAAAGTTGGTGGGATTTTTTGTTTGGGGTGTTGTGATTGTTGTGTATGTAAAGAGTAAAGAGATAATGGTGGTGAAAAGGCAGAGAAAGGTGGTTCCTGGAGGAGGAGGAGGAAAAGGACGAGGGAGTAGGGTAGATGCTGAGCTTTCTTGTGCTTCCCTCTCTGTTATGTACTATGTGCTGCAGTATTGCACTGTGCTGCTCTGCCTGGACACTAGATAGTAGTGACAAATTGAGCTCATTTCTACCAATGTTACTCTATTTTATTCCCACTTGCTTTCTTCTGTGTTTTAATGCGAGGCAATTATTCCCACATATTGTACTAATTTAATCCCTCGAGGCATTAACTGAATGGAATGGGCAGATATATTCGTTTTTTCATGCTTCTAATCACATGATCAGTTTGGGCTGACTCCTCTGAGGTAGCCGAATAATATTTTCCCATGCCAAGGGGGTAGTTGATAAATGAATTGCTTACATGTGTTTATTATAACTCCATATTTAAGATTTACATGTTCGAAAATCATAATCTGCATGTCCTAAAATCATAATTTGTAGTATCACTTTTCATTTAAGATCCTTTAATATACCACTCCAAGTTTCTTGATCAAAGACAAGGATTTGACAGAAATTGCATCTTCTATCCGCTGTTTTCGTTTAACCAAATTCGAGATTTTATCAACGGTTCATGTTAGTGAGCCTTGAAGATTTGAGTCAGTTCTCATGATAGATATATGGTGCATCTTATAACTAAATTTCTAGAGAATTTTACCAGTGATGCTGAGCCCAAAATAAGATCTCCAAAGCCTACAGATTGTCTCTGGTCAGGATTCTTTCACGAACTGAAAAAGTTTCCCATCATCTAAATTTTTCTTTAGCAAAAAAAAAAAAAAGGAAATATACATATAGATATATTAAACTCTCTTCTCCTAAATACTTTTTTTAAACAAAAACATCATATGAAAACCACACACTTAGGTGTACATTACCATAGACATACATGTATTATATATTGTTGTACATACACTACAGGGTATACTGTGTGTTTTTATAAGCTATTTTGTCAGCTTTCTTCTGGGATAGTTTTCTATTTGTTTCAACGCCTTCTATGCTACATAGGTCCCACAAGAATATGGACCTGGGATGAGATCTCCTCACCGTGCGGTGAGTCACCGCGCGGCCCAGGACGCGACACGTGGCAGCAGTAGGGGTGGTGAGGCTGGATGAGGGTTACGCTCACCTAACCTCACCACCCCTCCTTTTTGACACGTGTCGCACGGTCTCGCACGCGGTGAGGGGGGAGCGGTGAGGGGATCCTATCCAACTAGTATTACTGCAAACTTTCGCTATATTTTAGTAGTATTTTGATTGTCTGGAAATTTGTTTACCAGAACTCGAAATCTGGACTAGTTTGACCGTAATATGTTCTTAGAGCAGAATGTCATTTCATGATCTTGGAGTCATCGATCTAATTCCAAAAAACATTGTGGACTATTTAAATCAGGAGTTCATCGATCTTTTAGGTTGACTAAGCCCCTCCCCCAACCTCTCTAATGGTTAAGATGAGCTTTCTTTGTGTTGAAGTAAATTTGATAATCAAAACAATAAAAATAACCATCCCACGTCGAGTAATTCAATACGCGTACGTGCTGTAATTTACCATCATTAAACAGGAGCTCGAATTTTTATCTTCTTTTTTCAGATGCGTATGTACAAAAAATAGTTCCTCATAATATCATTATACACTTAGCTTTACTATAGTTTAACAGAAATGAACTGATATTTAATTTGAACAATAACTAAAGTCTTACCAATAAATAATTATATATAATTTATTTCAAATTGACATTAACAGTATCAGGTTGCTAATATATGTACAAATAGCATCAATCACAATTACTTTGGCCAGATCCAAATAAATAAGTAGTCGATTTCTGATAGATAGATAGATTCGTACCTTAGGGAGGATCTTCATCTTTCATAGTGTGCTCCATAACTTCTTTCCTCCCATTGCATTTGAAGTGGCACTTTCATTTACAGTTGTGCACTGGTATTCTTGATAGGTGTTTTAATTGATGAACATCTTGAATCAACCTTGGACATCCCGATACGATGTGCTACTATTCCATCTGTGGAAAAATATGTGAGCGTTCGTGATTTGTCCACAATACATCCAACAAATATGGATAGTATCGGTTGTGAAGGTTTATAAGCCTAATACGTCGATATTGTTAGGACATTTAGGAGTAACGTAAGAAGGTGTGGTTCGTCACATGTGCTTGCAGAAATTTCAGCAAATGAATTTACTTATTAAAACTATAATATTTTTTTTTTAAAATTTCTCTAGTAATGTGTCACACTGGTATCATTATTAGGGTTAACTTTTGTGTTGATCAGATTAGTGAATAGAGAGGCCCACAAGCGAACACCTTTGGATTGCCCGCTCTCTTCTTTTCATGCTTCTGCAACAGTGTTAGAATTGACCCATTTTTTCTGTCCTTGGGGAGTGGGATGCGGAAGGAAGAAATGGAAAGATATACTTAAATAAATAAAGGACATTCATATAAAGAAAAGATTGTTTCATTAATACACATATTGGCTTCTGTAGAAAAAGTAGACCATCCAACTAATGAAGCCCGGACCACTTCCTCACTCGTAAAATTTGTATGGATGATGCAATTCCATTGATATGTCTCATACTGTCATTTAGATACAAAATATAGAATCTCCAAACATGAAAGACCCTCACAATATATCTGTATAAAATTTTTGAATTACGTTGTCCGCAAGAAGTTCACATTCAAATTTATATTGGAATAAATCGAAAGCGACAATAAAATTCATATCCCTATACTACTGTTACCAACATTTGATTATACAATGTTAGATGTCATATACTATTTTAATAGCAGTACGTTTAGAGACATCTCGTATTGTTTTTGGCGTTTATGTCTAAGTATGTCATGACCTGCAGGCTTATAGCACAACACTTCAAGTATTGAGTATTTGCTTCAATCCTTGGAATACGGTGGGTTAGGTAGAAAACAAATTTGAAGTTTTTATGAAGTATGTCTCCCTTTTTTCTACAAGATCTTGTATGAATGGGAATACCTAGAAAGCAAGAACTGGTAAAGTAGGAATCGGTGGAAAAGGGAAGATAAATGCACAGAGCATTTCCAAGACGGAGACTTGGCTGAGCAAAAAGATAAAGACAACTTTTTTGCTATTATGAGTATAGTCAATATTCATATATTTGTAAAGCATGGTAAATCATTATCGATTCAGTTGGTTCTATTTACTTTGTAATATGATAAAGATTTAAGTTTGAATTTCTATTTTTGTCAGTCCTTAGCGAGGTTTACTGGTTACGGCATATATTTCGATCCTAGATTCAGAAAGTTCCAATTCAGATAAACATTTTGTTGAAACTAACGAGAATCAAAGGAATAAAAACCTAAACGAAAGCAAGCAAACCAAAAATATCAAAGGCAAAGGAGTTTCTTCGAAGAATGCATGCACTGCATTTTCTCTTATTTTTGCATTACATAAAAAAAAAAAAACTTGCCCGTGCACATACGCACGTACTTAACCGAA
>AP025048.1:39008931-39034193 GCA_036186865.1 Eustoma russellianum | reverse complement strand
AAAAAAAAAGAGAGAGAGAAAAGAATGAGATTCGGATCTCAAATAGTAAAATATGGGAATAAATAAGATCTGGAAAATAGTACAAAATAATCGTATTCTGGCTCTGCTTTTCGCCACTAGAGGAAATGAGGTTATTTTAAAAGAACATCGGCCACTCTTCTGTAACCACTACAACATAAATTTATGTAACCGAGACATGTCAGAGGGAGCTTGCAGAGGGTGTGTGTGCACTTGAGAAAATAGAAATTCATTTACATCAATATATCGTGCCCTTAAATGTTCCTTTTTCTTTTTCAAAACTTACGTGAGAGTCCGGATCAACTTACCCACACAAAGTTTTATCCAATGGGCATCGATTGTTCCCTTAAATGTTGCAAATCCGTATTAAAGTTATTGAGAATAATGTGAATGAGATCTAACTCAAATGTTCAAAGCTAAACCTTCTACATAAGAGGGTTTTTCTTACATTCTGATGGTGGTTTATTTACTTTTATAGTGGTATGATGATGGTTTAATCATTTTCATAATGGTTTTTTTTTGTAAATAAAATTTTATAAGGCGTCATAGCCAAAAGAGAAGGTAATAGGTCACACTGTGTGGCTCGCATTGGGTTTCTAAGTTGGCGTACATATTTACTTAGCGACTATGCAACCTTTCAAAAATGATTACAAAACTAAACTAAAACCATTGCCGCCCTATACAAAATGGGACTGAAAGGCCCTTCAAGTAGATACTTGAATAGTTTGTGGCAGCTACAATATACAATTTACAAGATACATCGTCAGTAGCAACTGCTACTACAGTGAGATTATGGTCCATGTTCATGCAGCTTGTGAGGCGTGGATTTTGATGTGTTTGGAATCTGCTTGCTTGAGCTTGCTGGGGTGTCTTTGCGCCGCTTGCAAGGCTTGAAATTTTGATAATGGTTTATTCAATATATTCATGTGTTGTCTAACATGCACTTTTATTAAATGGTAGAATGTAATGTTTTCTTGTATAAGAAAAAGTTATTGAGGAGAACTGTAGCGCCCCGCTCCTGAGCCCTAACATCGGGAACAGTGCACCCGCCGTATCTCACTAAGGAGAATACAAAGCGTCAAAATCCAAACAGATACACGTCAGCGGAAGTCAAAATTTAAAACCTCGAAATAATCATCATCATAAATATCAATGCCTAGTCAAATCTAAATCCGTTACAAATGTCAAATGTAGATATAACTAAATGTCTAAAGTACATAAACCTCGAGTATCAAAAATCATTATTTCAACTAAGCCCTCGAAAGTCTCATTGGAATGTCATCGACCTCAACATCTCCACTCTTGGTCATCCTCGGTATGCTAACTCAATCACCTGTCTATCTGCAAAATATGTTAAAGCGTAGTTTGAGCGACAAGTCGCTCAGCAAGTAATCACACTATACTTACCATGGGATCATACACGGAGAAGCAAGTGTGATAAAAATATAACAGAAAATAATAGCATGCTTCTCTTCGCAAGTACATTTGCAATTCCGTCCCTAACATCCAAAAGCAAATAGAGCAAATAGATCCAACAAAGTACAAAACAAAGTCCAATGAAGTACGTAACAAAGTCAACGAATAGACCAATGACCAAGTCAAACCAAACGACAGCCAAGCAAAGGTTAGTCCAAGCTAAGACATGATGCAATTTTTCAAAACAATGCAATGCCAATGTTCCCATTATTTCAAAACTAATGTTTCCAATATCAATGTCCAATGTCCATATCCAATGTCCAAATCCAATGTCCAAATCCAATGTCCATGTCCGATTAAACCGATCCAAAAATCCAAATAACCAAATCCGGTTTAATCGGTCCAAAGTCCAAAATCAAATGCAATGGCTATAGCACTTTCCTTACAAGTGACTTATACCGTAAGACTTACGAATTGATTCCCCCAAAACCAAATATACTATAGACACCCTGTCCCAGACTAGGTCGTTACGTCTATAGCACCAAATATATGCCTTTGCACCCTGTCCCAGACTAGGTAGTTACGCTCAGGCCCAAAATATGCATACAGAAGCCCTGTCCCTGACGAGGTAGTTATATCTGCAGCAATCCAAATAGGCATACAGAAACCCTGTCCCTGACGAGGTAGTTACATCTGCAGCGCTCGATAACCAAAATGGGAATCAACTCGGCTTACCGATATATTTCTTTTGTAAGGGTGAGTTTCTAAAAATATGCAAATGCAATTTCCAAAACCATTTTTCAAGTATCAAAGTTAGTCCAAATTACCAAAATATGCCTAAATGTCAAATTGTCAAATTACCAAGCAAATATTTCAAATAGCCCAAAAGTCCAAAATACCAAATCCTTTATCGATTTTCCAAATAACTACTATTCGTGTATATCTACATACATGTATATATGTCCACGCCCATACATGTGCATATATACGTATGTACATACACAGTTCTCTCTCGGCCATTTTCCTCCCAAAATCAATACCGATTTCCAAAATTAATTTCACATAAAACCACAACTTATACAATATGCAATAAATCACATACTTGTCTTATATATATATGTATACACACACACTTTGCTTTGAATTTATGAAAATAATATACAGCAGCCCCCTTAAAAATTGTAGCCTCAGTTATTGCACCTTTTATTAACCAAAATTCAATATTGCTAATAAACTACATATAAAGATAATATAATATATATATGTATGTTCCCATATGCACATGAAACTTACATTTTCAAAATTCATCTTTGAATTTCGGCCACTTACAGCGGCCTTTTCAACTTTCTCCAACATACGGCCTACTCAATATATACATATACACATATATATACACACGGTCATAAATACATGTATAGTCATCAATTTATACAATCACAAATACTTATGTATGATCTACATTTGATAGAAAGTAAAAGTATGGATTTCACAAACAATTGCTTATATATAACCAAAACAATTTGGCCATAACATGCATACCCACAATTTGTAAAAGAATTTACATAACCATATGCATACCTGTACGCTATTATCACATATGATTATTATATTACTTATACATATATACACCCTAAAAAAGGCCGCTGGCCTGTTTTGCCTCGGCTAACATATCAAAAATAATATCTATGTTGCACACATACATAACGACACACCATATATATTTATACATATACACATATATACAAAGAATCATACAACTATGCATTCAAAAATACTCATGCATGATCCGAGTTTATAACAACCATAACGTACAAAATTTTTGCAAAACATAACAAGTATAGGGAGATTACTTACTTGATTTACGTATACTATACCGTACAATTGAATTAAGGCTTGTTGAAGGCGGGACTGAGTTTCTTCCTCAAACCCTCGGCTCGCTGAGACTCAAAGGCTGCACCTTTTCTTTTTTTTTTCCTTACTCTTATTTGATTGTTCACGTTAGGTCAAATTGCAACAATCAAATATCAATATTTGATATTGTTGCTGATGGCCAAAATCTTGAGGGAATGAAGTATATTCTTCCAGCAGAGGCGGCAGCTGAGGTGCAAGGGGTAGGGTTTGGGTAGTTTAGGTTATTTAAATAGAAGGATAGTTTAGGTTTTGGTATATATCTTAGTTGTTTAGGATTTCTTCCATGTAATTCTATCTTTAGTTCACCTAATTGTATTTGGTTTAGGACTTATCCTAATTTCAAAATTCTAAATAGACTAGGATTTATCATCTTTGTTTTGTTTAAATTTTTTTTTTCTTTTATTTTCTTTTATCCTCCCCCAAAGGGTTACGGGATATAACAGACCTCCCCCCTTACAATAAGTTTCGTCCTCGAAACTTGCGCATTACGTGATCATCGACTTAATATGGTTCTACTTAATCCTTCACTTAACCCATATTTGTAATACATTGTTATTCCAATGTACTTATTTTAGTAATGCTTGTTTATCACTAACAATCAATATCACTAATAGGACTAATATCTTCAGCTTATTTGATACTCTAAAATTCAACATCTTAATCGTAACTATAAACCCTTTTGTACAATATTGTTTGCTAAACTCTACTGATCATAACGCTAATAAATCGTTACTTAGTTATTCTCATTGTACTAAAAATCATCTCTTAAAAACTATGATCCAACTTAGACCTAGTCACGCTCTGACCCTACGGTCAAATGTAGTGATATGAACACGTTTCCTTTATCATAATGGTACCGGGTTCGCAGGGGTCGGATCTAAGGAATTATATAAATGGTTATAATCAGTGCTTAAGTAAAGAAAATAATTCAGAGCCGTATGGAGTGTCCTAGGTATACTTGGGCATATCACTTACCCGATCATCACTTAGGTCTAACATCGTCACTCTAGAATCGATACTTGATATCATCATTTCTTGCGTCTAAAATCATTGCTTATTTCTAAGTTCAATGCTTAGAATATAATTACAGCTTATGACTAAGATCAGTACTTATGTTCGAACCATTGCCTTATGTGCAAATATCCCCTTAATTTCTAGAGTCGATATTTAGTCTCATCATTCCTTAAGTCTAAAATTGTAACTTACGGAGCAATGTCATCACTTAATCTCTAAGGTCACGTCTTACTTCCAATAAGATGCTTCATATGTAATCATTACTCGCGACTAAAAATCGATACTTATTTCTAAGATCGTGACTTAAGAGCAAAATCGTAACTTAATTTCTAGGATCATAGCCTAAATTTATGCTTCCGCCGTGGATCTAGAGCCATGCTCTGATACCACCTGTAGCGCCCCGCTCCTGAGCCCTAACATCGGGAACAGTGCACCCGCCGTATCTCACTAAGGAGAATACAAAGCGTCAAAATCCAAACAGATACACGTCAGCGGAAGTCAAAATTTAAAACCTCGAAATACATCATCATAAATATCAATGCCTAGTCAAATCTAAATCCGTTACAAATGTCAAATGTAGATATAACTAAATGTCTAAAGTACATAAACCTCGAGTATCAAAAATCATTATTTCAACTAAGCCCTCGAAAGTCTCATTGGAATGTCATCGACCTCAACATCTCCACTCTTGGTCATCCTCGGTATGCTAACTCAATCACCTGTCTATCTGCAAAATATGTTAAAGCGTAGTTTGAGCGACAAGTCGCTCAGCAAGTAATCACACTATACTTACCATGGGATCATACACGGAGAAGCAAGTGTGATAAAAATATATAACAGAAAATAATAGCATGCTTCTCTTCGCAAGTACATTTGCAATTCCGTCCCTAACATCCAAAAGCAAATAGAGCAAATAGATCCAACAAAGTACAAAACAAAGTCCAATGAAGTACGTAACAAAGTCAACGAATAGACCAATGACCAAGTCAAACCAAACGACAGCCAAGCAAAGGTTAGTCCAAGCTAAGACATGATGCAATTTTTCAAAACAATGCAATGCCAATGTTCCCATTATTTCAAAACTAATGTTTCCAATATCAATGTCCAATGTCCATATCCAATGTCCAAATCCAATGTCCAAATCCAATGTCCATGTCCGATTAAACCGATCCAAAAATCCAAATAACCAAATCCGGTTTAATCGGTCCAAAGTCCAAAATCAAATGCAATGGCTATAGCACTTTCCTTACAAGTGACTTATACCGTAAGACTTACGAATTGATTCCCCCAAAACCAAATATACTATAGACACCCTGTCCCAGACTAGGTCGTTACGTCTATAGCACCAAATATATGCCTTTGCACCCTGTCCCAGACTAGGTAGTTACGCTCAGGCCCAAAATATGCATACAGAAGCCCTGTCCCTGACGAGGTAGTTATATCTGCAGCAATCCAAATAGGCATACAGAAACCCTGTCCCTGACGAGGTAGTTACATCTGCAGCGCTCGATAACCAAAATGGGAATCAACTCGGCTTACCGATATATTTCTTTTGTAAGGGTGAGTTTCTAAAAATATGCAAATGCAATTTCCAAAACCATTTTTCAAGTATCAAAGTTAGTCCAAATTACCAAAATATGCCTAAATGTCAAATTGTCAAATTACCAAGCAAATATTTCAAATAGCCCAAAAGTCCAAAATACCAAATCCTTTATCGATTTTCCAAATAACTACTATTCGTGTATATCTACATACATGTATATATGTCCACGCCCATACATGTGCATATATACGTATGTACATACACAGTTCTCTCTCGGCCATTTTCCTCCCAAAATCAATACCGATTTCCAAAATTAATTTCACATAAAACCACAACTTATACAATATGCAATAAATCACATACTTGTCTTATATATATATGTATACACACACACACTTTGCTTTGAATTTATGAAAATAATATACAGCAGCCCCCTTAAAAATTGTAGCCTCAGTTATTGCACCTTTTATTAACCAAAATTCAATATTGCTAATAAACTACATATAAAGATAATATAATATATATGTATGTTCCCATATGCACATGAAACTTACATTTTCAAAATTCATCTTTGAATTTCGGCCACTTACAGCGGCCTTTTCAACTTTCTCCAACATACGGCCTACTCAATATATACATATACACATATATATACACACGGTCATAAATACATGTATAGTCATCAATTTATACAATCACAAATACTTATGTATGATCTACATTTGATAGAAAGTAAAAGTATGGATTTCACAAACAATTGCTTATATATAACCAAAACAATTTGGCCATAACATGCATACCCACAATTTGTAAAAGAATTTACATAACCATATGCATACCTGTACGCTATTATCACATATGATTATTATATTACTTATACATATATACACCCTAAAAAAGGCCGCTGGCCTGTTTTGCCTCGGCTAACATATCAAAAATAATATCTATGTTGCACACATACATAACGACACACCTATATATATTTATACATATACACATATATACAAAGAATCATACAACTATGCATTCAAAAATACTCATGCATGATCCGAGTTTATAACAACCATAACGTACAAAATTTTTGCAAAACATAACAAGTATAGGGAGATTACTTACTTGATTTACGTATACTATACCGTACAATTGAATTAAGGCTTGTTGAAGGCGGGACTGAGTTTCTTCCTCAAACCCTCGGCTCGCTGAGACTCAAAGGCTGCACCTTTTCTTTTTTTTTTCCTTACTCTTATTTGATTGTTCACGTTAGGTCAAATTGCAACAATCAAATATCAATATTTGATATTGTTGCTGATGGCCAAAATCTTGAGGGAATGAAGTATATTCTTCCAGCAGAGGCGGCAGCTGAGGTGCAAGGGGTAGGGTTTGGGTAGTTTAGGTTATTTAAATAGAAGGATAGTTTAGGTTTTGGTATATATCTTAGTTGTTTAGGATTTCTTCCATGTAATTCTATCTTTAGTTCACCTAATTGTATTTGGTTTAGGACTTATCCTAATTTCAAAATTCTAAATAGACTAGGATTTATCATCTTTGTTTTGTTTAAATTTTTTTTTCTTTTATTTTCTTTTATCCTCCCCCAAAGGGTTACGGGATATAACAAGAACTGTCATTTCTGTCTACTACCTATCACTTGCTGATTCCCTCAAAGCGATTTGGTGCTCATAGCATAAGCCGTAATTAGTGAATCTATGTGCCCTCATGACATAGCAATGTGTTTATGTCCATCATGCTAATTATCACCAAAGTTCATCTGATGCCAAGATGTACATTGAAGGACCACTGAACTGATAAATTCTCACTGATTAATGTTGCCTTGGTGGCATTAATTCCACCACCAAACCATTAAAGCAAGTGTTGGACTGTGGGTGCAGCTGCTGAATAGAGTAAAATGCCATTGCGTACCAAAACCAACAATAACAATGGGGTTCTCATATGAAACACAAGAAGAAAGCAAGGTCAAACATCAGGCGACTGTGATCTCTTCTAAGCCATATATGCAATCAGAATTCATGCTTGTAATAGATTTTGTCAGAAAAACAGTACGCTTAATGCTATTTGGTGATGAAGGCAAACTAATATTACATGCAACGAACAAATACACAACAGACCTGAAAATTTCATTAAAGATGAATGCAAACATCAAGAGACTGTGGCATGCTCGATCTTTTTAAGACGGCAAGTGCACTACAAAGCCCATTTTCTGTCTTGCTGAAGCACTCCTTGCCAATAGGAGCAGCAGTACTCCGTTATAATAACCTCATTCTTCTCAACTCTTATTTTGTCATATGATTCATTTCACTATCAAGAACAGAGACAGCATAAGTAGCATTCAGCTCACTGCACTCTAACGTGGCACCCGCATTCAATGGCTAAATAAATCCAGTAAAATGTGTAAAATTTCTATAATATTTGATAGCATTAACTAGGAACCAGCTGTTATGACCATACACTTTTATCATGAACGAAATGTTCGTGTTATTATACGAGCGATTCTACAATATTGCCATGACATCATCTCATTGTATAAGATATTTATAGATGTTGGGGATGACATAACCAGACTTATCTAATGACTATATATTTGTAATAATTACTATAAATTGTAGTTATAATAGTAAGCAATGCCGATATGATCACTCAACAATATTATATTATTCTCAATAACTATATGATTGACATGTAGTATTGTATTACGACACACTCTAATAAGTATTCTGCAAGTATTCTGATCTTTTGCATTTCTTTTGACGCAAACTTTGTCTGACCTGCATAAATACCTATTGATGCAACAAAGATGCGAATTGAATGATGTGATCTAATGATCAAAGACCTTCAATAGAAGCCTTAGGACGTTAAAACTCTACTTCTATTCCACTTATATCCAATGATGAAAAATTAACAATTAAAAACTTCTGTTCAAGAAAAATTTTGAGTTAATATAGATGAAGCCTCATTATTGAAAAGGAGAAAAATTCACCTTCATAAACCATATGTGTAACCATTAAACTATGCTTTTTAAGAGCAAGTATTTTGATTGTTTAAAAAAAGACAAGTATTTTGTAATAATTCTTAAAGTAACATTAAACAACAAGAGAATCAATATAATACATTTATTCAATAAGTAAAAAATATTACAAATGATCATTAGTCGTTAAAAGTAATTACACACTTGAAGAACATTTTAAGATTTTATCATAGTACATCCGTTGAGCATCAGGATTATTACGTTGACCCCACCGTGATGAAATTGATTTCCACGTTAAAACCGAGGCGACCATCATTCCACCGTCGGATCTCGTACCCTAATTACCCAAATTTTCTTGACCGTCGATCACTCCCTCTTATCCTCTCCCTCGCTCGTTTTCACCACACCTAATCACACACAGCCTACCCACTTTACGCCTTTCTGCAGTATTTCAACGAACAGCTTGCACGCACGCACTCACCGATGCTGAAGGAAAAAGCTTTATATATCTCCGGCTCAGTTTTAATCTGAATCTCGAGGACATTTTGGTTTCCTTCCAAATAAAGTCTTCTCTCCCCTCTGCTGCCAGGTGAACTCTCTCTCTACTTTTTCTTTCGTATTCAACGGTATGTATTTTGATTTAATATTCTTTTCGCGTTAGGTTTATGTGGGTTTTTCAAAAAAAAAAAAAATTTATTTGAACACTGAGATCCAATTCTATGGTTTAATAATAAGTTCGTACAGTTCGGATGGATTTTGTTGGGAGATTAAGTTGTTGCGAGATTAAGTTATTGGGAGATTAACTGCTTAAGGGATAGTGATTTAGAAGTCTTAACTTATTGAGGAGTAGGTATTTATACATGATAATTAATTTTCGTTTTTAAATGATGTTCCCTTTTTAAATTTGTGCTTTTTGATTGTCTTCATGTGGAGCAGAGTCTCTGAGATTGTGTTTCGATGGAGAATGGGGTAACTGTTCCTGAAGGAACTCAGGGTGGCGCGAGAGAGAAAGTTTTGGGTGTTAGAAACGAGGAACATGCAGTTGCTGGCTACCATGAAATCAACGATTCCGAAGGGGATGAGCAATTAGAAGAGGCTGTGGAGAAAGGTATTCTTAGTATTGGCTCGGAGGAAGGAGTCTATGGGGATGTTGAGAAGATTGAGGATTCTGGCTCAGCTATTGAAGCAGAGAACTTTGACGAGGTTGCCGAGGCTCCTGTTGAGCTTTTGAATGATGAAAGTTCCAGCCTTGGTGAAGTTACTGGTGACCAGCTTGATAACTTGCTGGGTAATAGGATCGTGGAGGATGAGGTTAGAAGTTCAGGAATTGCTGGATCAGAAGTGACGGATCATGTAGACGGGGAGGAGGCCATCAACGTGGACGGTGAGGCTTTTGAGAAAGCTGAGAATGGTGTCATTGATCCCAGGGATGAGACTATCGACGAGGCAGGAGAGGCTTTTGAGAAAGCTGAAAATGGTGTCATTAATCACGAAAATGAGACTATCAATGTGTCAGGCGAGCCTCCTGAGAAAGCTGAAACTGGTATTGTTGATTGTGGGGAGGAGACTGTAAACGTGGCAGGTGAGGCTTTTGAGAAGGCTGAGAACGGTGTCATTAATCATGAGACCTCAGTGAATTATGATGCCGTCTATGAGATTGATGATCTAGGGAAGCAGGGACCTGGTGTTATGGATAACAAACCTGTCGATGAGCATGTCACACTGCAGAGTACATCGGCAGGCAGCTCTTCTGATTTGGATGTTGAAGGTCGAAGAAAGGACCTAGTGTCTTTGGGTACTGGAACAGAAGCAGATGAGCTCTCGTCTATAGCTGGAATAACCCAGGACGATGTTGAAGAAGAAAAGGTGGCTATTTCTTTGGATAATTCCACTGATACTGGGAAGCTTGATGTCAATTTGGTTGATAAGCTGGCAGAAGATTCTAAAATGTCAGAACTTCCTATCTCAAATGAGAGCTTTGATGGATATGAACCTTGCGTTGATAAAAAAGAAATGAATCATAAGGATGATGAACTCGGTCAGAATGTGCCCCATGGCAAGGCACTTTTCGTGGCAGAAAATGCAGATGGCGCTCCTCATTCTCAGGATTCAGGTTCTGAAGTTTGCAAGTTTGTTGTCTATGAACATGAGAATAAAGAGGGGGAAGCAAATCGGTCTATTTCTCAGAACAGAGATGAGCAGAATGTCCAACATACAGCTGATACTTCATCAGCTAGTGATACATTTCCAACCCCCAGTCAGCTTGCTGGACCTACTCCTTCGGCAGGCTCCAGAGAACTGGAACGCGTTCAGAGGAATAGAGAAACTACAACTGAGACATCATCATCATCTGTCCAGCCTGCTACTTCTGTTCCTGCGCCTCCTCGGCCTGCAGGCCTTGGACGCACTGCACCGCTTTTGGAACCTGCTCCTCGTGCCGTGCAGCATTCTCGAGTGAATGGAACTGTTTCTCCAGTACAAGACCAGTTGGTCGAAGATTCCACAAATGGAGATGGTGAGGGAATTGATGAGACCCGTGAAAAGCTTCAAATGATACGGGTCAAATTTTTGCGTCTGGCTCATAGACTCGGACAGACTCCTCATAATGTTGTTGTTGCTCAAGTATTATACAGGCTTGGATTGGCCGAACAACTGCGTGGTAGAAATGGTGGTCGTGTTCTTGCATTTAGCTTTGATCGTGCAAGTGCAATGGCGGAGCAACTTGAGGCTACTGGGCAGGAACCTTTAGATTTCTCTTGCACTATTATGGTTCTCGGAAAGTCTGGGGTTGGCAAGAGCGCTACCATCAACTCTATATTTGATGATATCAAATTCGATACCGATGCCTTCCACTCGGGAACAAAGAAGGTTCAAGATGTCTTGGGAATGGTGCAGGGGATCAAGGTGCGGGTAATTGACACACCTGGTCTCCTACCATCTTGGTCTGATCAAAGGACAAACGAGAAGATCCTTCGCTCTATTAAGAGGCACATTAAGAAAACGCCTCCAGATATTGTGCTTTATCTTGATAGGTTGGATATGCCGAGTAGGGAGTTTGGTGATATAGTTTTGTTGAGGACTATCACTGACATTATTGGTCCATCAGTGTGGTTTAATGCCATTGTAGTGTTGACCCATGCTGCTTCTGCCCCACCTGAAGGTCCCAATGGCATTGCCTCCAGTTACGACATGTTTGTTAGTCAGCGCTCCCAAGTTGTCCAGCAAGCAATTCGTCAAGCAGCTGGGGATATGCGGCTGATGAATCCTGTTTCTTTAGTTGAGAACCACTCAGCTTGTCGAATAAACCGAGCAGGGCAAAGAGTCTTGCCCAATGGTCAGGTTTGGAAGCCTCATTTACTACTGTTGTCTTTTGCATCTAAAATTTTGGCCGAAGCCAATACACTTCTGAAGTTGCAAGACAGCCCACCTGAAAAAGTTCTTGTGTCTAGATCAAGATCACCTCCTTTACCTTTCTTGCTTTCCTCCCTGCTGCAATCAAGACCAACTGTGAAACTTCCGACGGATCAATTTGATGATGACGATGATGTTTTGGATGAGTTAAATGACTCCTCAGACTCGGATGATGAATTGGAATATGATGATTTGCCTCCATTTAAAAGGTTGACAAAGGCCCAGTTGGCCAATCTTTCCAAAGACCAGAAGAAGGCATACTACAAAGAACTAGAATACAGGGAAAAACTCTTTATGAGAAAGCAATTGAAGGAAGAGAGGAAGAGGCGGAAAATGATGAAGAAGATGCAAACTGCCATGCTTGATCTGACATCAGATTATCAGGAAAATGCTGAAGAAGAGAGTGTTGGAGCAGGATCTGTGCCAGTCCCGATGCCAGACTTGGCTTTACCTGCTTCCTTCGATTCTGACAATCCGACACATCGTTACAGGTATCTTGATTCTTCCTCCCAATGGCTTGTGAGGCCTGTCCTTGATACCCATGGATGGGACCACGACGTTGGTTATGAAGGAATTAACTTGGAAAGATTGTTCGTGTTCAAAGACAAGATACCAGTATCTTTCTCTGGTCAGATCTCAAAAGATAAAAAGGATGCTAATATGCAAATGGAAATGGCAAGTACAGTGAAGCATTCTGAAGGAAAAACCACTTCCTTGGGGTTTGACTTGCAGTCTGTTGGGAAGGACATTGCTTATACTCTACGCAGTGAAACAAGGTTTAGCAATTGGAAGAAGAACAAGGCTGTGGCTGGTCTTGGAGCAACTCTCTTAGGTGATGTCTTGACTGGTGGATTGAAAATTGAAGACAAACTTATTGTCAATAAACAAGCTCAGTTGGTAATGTCTGCTGGTGCCATGTTGGGCCGTGGTGACGTTGCTTATGGTGGTAGTTTGGAAGCCACATTGCGTGATAAAGATCATCCTGTAGGTCGCTTTTTGACAACTCTTGGGATGTCTGTCATGGATTGGCATGGAGATCTTGCTATTGGGTACACTTGCCAAAGTCAGATCCCTATTGGACGAGCAACAAATTTAATTGGTCGTGTTAATGTCAATAACCGTGGGTCCGGGCAAGTCAGTATTCGTGTGAACAGCTCAGACTTTTTACAAATAGCTTTGATAGGCTTTGTTCCTTTCATCAGGAAGATGTTTTCGCAGCAAGGTCAGTTCGGATAAAGTGATCTCCGGAGGTTCTTGATTGAGTCAAACTACGTTTAGCACGAACACTCATCGTTTGTTTGAATGTTTTGAAGACGATTAGTTACTAACCAGCTGAAGTACCTAGCAATTTAGTTCCTTCCAGTCTTTATATTTGATGAGAGGATTAGTATCTTCTTCTTCCTCCTGCTTTCTCTTTCTTTGAAATATATGAAACTGCACCATAACCAACTGGTGTTTTTGTAAAACAAAATTTGCCAAGTGGATGATATTCTACGTGGGAAGCCAGGCTTCCTGGAGCTTTTGGAGATGCATCTATTGCATTCTACTATTATCTGTATGTGTGAACATGATTTGTTATGCCATGACAACATGATTGTTCATCAGTGGGATATGTTTGATGTCATTTGTTAATGGTACATGGATGCCACTTTGGGCCAGGTTGTGTGTGGATAGAAAGAGATTGTTAAGATTGTTGGTCACTCAACTCGTTGGTTGCAGTCGAACTCGATCCATCTTAAGAGTTCAATTTGGCGATCTGTGCTTCATATCCTTGTGAGCTCATTAAAAGTTCTCTTATTTTGTTTTTGTTTCATTTTGTTTTTTTTTTCTTTTTCTTTTTGCCGTTTCGATGTTATATAAAAAAATTACTGTGTTCGATCTTTCATGCGATACACCACTCTGTTCGAACATACTTGTTCCACCAATTATAATTAGTTTTATAATTTATCACATATAGGTGTATAGCACTGTATGTAGTAATTTTAGTACATATTAGGGTATCTTTTTCATACATACAATTAGGGTGTCCTTTTCTTATGAATAACATATTATGCACCTACATTTTTTTTCTTTTCTTCGGCCGTACAGGTGGATAATAGGGTATCTTTTTCTTATAACAATCATACTGCACACCTATATGTAATAATTTTCCAAGCACAAAGACCACGTTTAAATTACTTAAATGAGTAATAGTACCTAATCATTCACAACTGCATTTTGAATAGTGAATCCAGCCGTATGCATCCGTCCTTATAGGAAATAGGCAAGCATGCGTCTAGGACATAGCTCACTCAACGTTATTATCTAGGTCAGTATTGGATTAGATTATAGTATCTGGGCCAATTGAGTTAAAGGGTTGTTGTTACATTTTAAAGTGGACAACTTGTCTGAGTTATATGTGGTAAAAAAACCTTAGCAATCTAAAAAGCTGCAATGTTATTGATTTACATTCTCCATCATACCTTTTGAATCTGAAAGGGAGAGACCCACGGAGTTAAATTATGAACTTTTACAAACATTCCCGATTAAAAAGGAGTGGCAGAAAGGGCGCATGTGGAATCATTTTGTACGACATTGAATGACCACCACTTGACCTTTCCAAAGACATAAAGAAAGATAAAGAATAGGATATTATTGATAATCCGATAAAAAAAAAGTTCCTCACAGAGTCTTTATTGCACATGAACTGATTAGAAATGGTTGTTAGTGATGACGAAAAGCAGTTTGTCTGACCCAAGTGCGGTCCGAAGAACATCTCGTTTTTCACGTGAAATCTCGTATATGTATTTGTATGAAAGAGGGAAACAACTTTTGCACATACAAATGGTAGCATTGATTCAATACAAAAAGATATTCTCCGGTCAAAAATCCATCTGCCTCTGTATATGAACTCATCAATAGTCCACTGTTTCTCTCATACATGCTTTAACATGGGCTTCAATTTTGAGCTGCTAATTATTCTCATCACAATATTTTTAACCTTTAGCAGCTTTCCTGAAATAGAGGGTAGTAACTTTTCATTCCAAGAAGCTAATATCAATGATATTAAGCTTGCTCTGAAGCAGGAAAAGCTCACATCAAGACAGCTAGTGGAGTTCTACCTTGAACAAATTACAAGGCTCAATCCAGTCCTTCATGCAGTGATCGAACTAAATCCAGACGCGCTGCAACTCGCTGATAAAGCAGATGAGGAGAGAAAAGCGAAAAAACCGCGTTCCACGGCTGCATTGGCTGGCATACCAATCATACTCAAGGACAACATTGCAACAAAAGACAAGCTTAATACTAGTGCAGGTTCTTATGCACTTGTTGGATCAATTGTGGACAAGGATGCTGGGGTTGTGAAGAAGTTAAGGGAAGCAGGTGCAATCATACTTGGAAAGGCTAGCATGACTGAATGGGCTGCTTACAGGTCTACCAAAATGCCTAATGGCTGGAATGCTAGAGTTGGTCAAACTGTGGTGAGATTAATTAGTCTCTCTTTTCTTTGGGGGTTTTGATTCTGCTTTTTGACTTTTGTCTCTAGTTATATCTCATTCATGTCAAGATGATATATATTCAGCACTCCAGTTTAGGAATTTTCTAACCTCTTCAGAAACTGGAGAGATAAACATATAGACTACAAAGAATTACAAGGAAGACCCTCAGGATTTGGTTGTGTGATTCTGCAATTGAATTGGAAATGATGTCAAAGGAAAACTCATGCTTTTATCCCTTTTTTTGTGTGTGGAAATGTATGTAGAATCCCTACAATTCAACTGCTGATCCATGTGGATCAAGCTCGGGTTCAGCAGTATCTGTAGCAGCAAATATGGCTGCAATATCACTAGGTACTGAGACAGCAGGATCCATCTTATGTCCTTCAAATTCTAATTCAGTTGTGGGAATCAAACCAACAGTTGGCCTCACAAGCAGAGCTGGTGTTGTTCCTATTTCTCCGCGACAAGACACTGTTGGGTACACACAACATATTTATCTTTTGTTTCATCAACAGTATCAGCCTGCAAATCTGTGCACTGTCTTTGTAGTTTTCTTCTCGTTATATTATATGGAAAATGGAGGAGTATATAGAAAATGAAGGAAAATAAGAATTATAACATAAACTCAATGGGGATGAACAGGCCAATATGCAGGACAGTTTCTGATGCTGTTCATGTCCTTGATGTTATCATTGGATTTGATAGCGATGATGCAATAGCAACTAAAAGAGCTTCAAAGTATATTCCTCGTGGTGGCTATTTGCAATTTCTTAATGCAGATGGACTCCAGGGGAAGAGATTAGGGATTGCAAAACACTCATTTGTTGGATTTGCCAACAGTGATCTGCAAGCTTTTGAACCTGCCTTCAAGATTCTAAGGTAACTAATTCTTGCTGTCATTTGTTGTTTGATACAAAATCCTCAAATTGACATACATGATGAACATGATGCAAACTGAAGGACAAAAGGAGCTATTTTAGTGGATGTTGGAAATACAACCAACTTTGACAGTCTCACCAATGCAATGATAAACGACGAATTTACAGCAATGAACACTGAATTCAAACTTGCTCTGAATGCTTACCTCAAGCGTTTAGTCAGGTCACCGGTGCGATCATTGGCAAGCGTCATAGCCTTCAACAAGGAATTCTCAAAGTTGGTAAGCTTTCTTATTAGTACTAGAACGAATCAAGTCGTAGGATCAATGATAATGGTCTTAGAATTCCAGGACTTATGGTGTGCAATTGGTACTAAATTCCAGGAGAAATTGAAGGAGTATGGGCAAGATATTTTTGAGGAAGCAGAGAAGACAGAGGGTATAGATGCAAAGGAAAGAGAATTGCTGAAAAATTTGACAAGGGAATCCAAGCAGGGGTTTGAGAAGTTAATGAAAGATTACAAATTGGATGCTTTGGTGACACCATTGGACAACATTGTTTATGCTATTTCAGGTGGAGGGTACCCTGGAATAAGTGTCCCTGCAGGATATGATACTAATAATATTCCATATGGGATTTCTTTTGGGGGACTAAAGGGATCTGAGCCTAAACTCATAGAAATTGCTTATGCTTTCGAACAAGCTACTTTGGTCAGGAAGCCTCCTCCAGTATAGGAATTGCCTACATTTCATGAAAATATGAATGGAATAAGGATACCCTTCACTGCACTTTGATCTTTAAATCAGTAGATATCTACTGATGTATTGGCGTTTCAATGACATTGTATGTGGTCTCTAATTATGGCTTTGTATTACAGAATAGGTCTCGATTATTTGGGCTTTTTCAAGCATAAGGGAATTCATGATTTGGGTTCTGGTGAGTCTTCGAAAACACTAGTTTGAGATGCATTTCATGGGATTTTTTATGTTAACAAATTTTCATCTTCAACATAACAAAAAAAGGAAATAATGGAGAGACACCTTGTATGGGTTATTGCGTAAGTTTTCACCTAACCTAGAAGGCCGTTGGACTTATGATTGTATATTTGCTCTTTGAGGGTGGAAGGTTGGAGGGCCTCATGGCCAGCCTTAGCATTTTCAGCGGCTCTTTAGATGTTTCCGACAGTTAGGGTTGAGTGGGTGACAACAGATGACAAATGATAAGCTTTTACGCTTTTCTTCTTTCTTTTATGACAAAAACTCCACATGCTTCTTTCCTTCATGGAAAAATAAATAAATAAATAAAAGTGCTTCGTTCTTGCCAATGGGGAATGGCATTTAAATATGACACATAAGTTCATTCAATTACAAACATTGTTAAGACATGTTGAGTATTAAATGGGTGGATAACGACTAGTAAGATACAAATGCATCTTACTGGCCATTTTGTGTGCTCAAAAGATCCTTTGGTATTACCGTTAGGGATCAAGATAATAATCCCTAATCATAATCTATCACATATTTCAATGAAGTTTTTATTCTCTCTTTTCATATACTTTTCACTTTATCGAAAAAATAAGTTTTGTATAAAATAATAACACTGTTTGTGAAAAGAGATTGACTTATATTAAAAAAAAACACGTTTCACGGATTAAATTAAATACAATATTGAACTACAAGATTATCATTCATAACATTTTAGTCCGGTTAGTTATACCTGCCCCATTTTTTCAACCAAGGGTAAGGAACTTCCCATAGCCCACTTTTCCCACCAATAAAATGCTCTCTGAAACCCAATATTTCCCAAATCAAATTCATCAATGGCTAAACTTTCTTTCTACCCATTTCTTCTAATTACAATCATCTGCATGCCATTTGCTCAAGGCCAATCAGATCCCTCGTGGGCTAAAAGAGTTGACACGGGAAAAGAAGTTGTGACAACACTTAACTTCTATTTTCGCGACATACTAAGTGGAAGAAATCCAAGTGCAATACAAATAGTTGAAGCTCCACAGAGCTCTGGTTTTGGTCAATTAACAATGGTGGACGATCCACTTACAATCGGGCCGGATCCCGGATCGAAACTTGTGGGTCACGCAAGAGGATTTTATGGATCAGCAAGTCAAAGTGAGCTGAATCTTCTTATGGTCATGAGCTATGTGTTTACTGATGATGTTTATAGTGGCAGCTCGTTTAGTCTGATGAGTATTAACCAGGCTATGGACCCGGTTCGCGAGATGGCCATAGTTGGTGGTACCGGTTTGTTTCGGTTGGCCCGTGGGTACGCCATGGCTCAGACCTATACAATTGATCCTACCACTGGAGATGCCGTTGTTGGATACAATGTTACTTTGTCGACTTACGTTTGAATTTAGGTTTATTTTATTTTATATGATTTTAGGTTTGCGTTATTATACGACTTTATACAGGGATCTTGTATAAGTCGTATTGGTAACGAATTTTGTGATTTTGAACGGATGTTTTCTGGTCTTTTTTTCTCTTTATTTGTAGTTTGGCCAGCCATTTTTCTAGTCAAGATTCAATTGGTTATAATCTAACACATTACAAATATATATACATACATACATATCACACACGTGTGTGTCTATACATATATATATATATGTATGTATATATATACATACATGTCTATCATATGTGTGTATATATATTTATTTATGTATAATAAATCAGTCCCACTCTGGGTAAAGTCGGTCGATTCATTGAGTTCTGACTTTTGGGTTCGACCGAGAGATGCCCGGTTCGAGTATTAAAACGGCTTCGATCGAGATGATGCCCGTTTTGAGTATGAGAACTATCGACTTCCGACCTTTGGCTTCGACCGAGATATACCCAGTTCGAGTATCAAAACGGCTTCGATCGAGATGATGCCCGGTTTGAGTATGAGAACATAGTTTCGCATTCTACTAGTAAATAACGGTTTTGGTGGCTTTTAAAATCATAGTTCTCTAGCGCTTTGCGAGTCAGTTCAACAAAGGCACATATATATATATTAATATTAATTTGTTTGTTCTTCCAAATATTTGTGCATATCTACTGTTGTCTATTTTAATATCGGAAGCTTTTGATTTGTATTCACTAATACATATTCCTATTATTGTACTATCTATGCAGGTAAATATAAAGGCGGGGCAAACTCTCTATACCTGTTTACCTGTCTCTTACCATTTCCAAACCCTAGCGATAGCTTTTGCTGTCGTTGGAATATATTGGATATGGTTGCTGTTGTTATTCCAAATATATAGTACTGTTAAATCACGGTATATTCTCTTGTTACAATTGCATTAATTTAATATCGGATAACGTGAACATATGCGGTTAAGATCAGGAGAGGCAGAAGGTGACGAAAATATGAGGGCTCCAATCACGCGCTGCCACATGTACAAAAAAGGAAGAGGTTTAAATTTTTTTTGTTTTTAAAAAGAGTTGATTGTACACGTGGCAGCGCGTGATTGAAGGCCTCATATTTTGTCTCATTTTCTAATCTCAATCCGAACGAGCTAAAATGGGCTTCTGTTTATTTTAGAGTAACGGAAAAGTGAGAGTTAAACATGATTATGTACCTATTTGAAATTTGAAGTATGCATGGGAAAGAAGGACCACGATGACCACAACAGAATATTACCAACCAGATCACCTTTATTTTAGAAAAAAGAGAAAGCCAATGAAAGTCATGATGTCAATAAACAGATCTTCCTTGTCACACATATCTGGTAATGCTTGTACCTGTGGTTTGTATCAGCTATATACAGCAAATGTTATCCAGATATGTTCCACCAAGATGCGATGTTCGACATGGTAATGTAAATAAAAAGTCCACTTCAAGAATTTGTTCTCTGTTGTAGGTCCTCCGAACATGTGTTATTTTAAGTTGTTGAGATCAAACCATCAAACAATTGATCAATGTCTGAAAGATGTCAGTGTGAGTCAGACAGCTGACTTGGAGACACTGGGAGGCCTTCGGATCATCGTAGCTTGTTCAAAAGCATAAGCAGTCTCAATTAGTATGGTTCCTTTCCTTTTAGGCCTGCGAATAAAAGACCAAAAGGCATACCGTTCTCTTGATATCCAGCAGGAACAGTAATAGCTGGATAGCCTCCTATCGCCAGCACTGTTGAAGCTTGCCAACCAATTGTCACCATCGCGTCTAAGTCATTCTCTACCATTAATTTTTCAAAGCCTTCCTTTGACAGATTTTCCATCAACTTTATTGCCTGCTTCTCTTCTGTCCCAATCCCATTTGTCATCTCTGAAACAACGAGAATCTGTTGGCCTTCAAGGTTCGGGCCAACACGTTCCTGCGATCACCCAAGAAAGTTTACTTTCATCTCAGATGAGCAAACTGAATGGAATAGTTTGATAGGCCAACTTTTATTAAAACTCTTGTACCAGATCAGAATTGTTCCTGTTGAACTCAATGATGTCAGCTAAGGAATTCACTGGGGAAGAACTGAGGCCTTGGAGATACTGATTTAACATGACCTTAAACTCAGCAACCATTGCTATTGATTCGCCACTTTTCATGGGATCTAGGATGTCATCTATGTTGAATATCTTCAAATCATCCATAACTACAGCACCTCCTTGTCTTCAAAGCTCAAAGAGATCTCAACTTAAATGTTAGAAAAAGGAATTACAACATAAGCACGCTAATTCATATATTACTAGACTACCGATCACCAACAGGAAAAGGGGGAATAATAGTCTACCTTAAAGTGTGCAAATGCCTTTCAAGAACTCGAATTTCAGGGGAGGAGAACTTTGAAAGCGTCAAGAATGGATCTCTGACCACACCAAGTTTCTTTCCCTTGAGGCCATTTACATTGAGAAACTGCTTGTATCCACCAACAGGAATGAATTTAGTTGCTTCATTTGTGGCATCATAGTCTTCCGGGTCAAAACCCACAATAGAATCAAGCACGTAAACAGCATCTGAAACTGTCCTACATATAGGCCTGCAATTTTTCATTCAACAGTAATTATCAGCTGTTGTCCCATCTATAACAGCTGAATACATCTTTTTCTTAGAAATATTTTGTTCATAAAGCCATCAATCAAATGTCGAAAGTTGCAGATTCATGCTCAAATAAACAAGACAGAAAATGGTCTTGCTTGCTACGGTGAATCAAGATTAGCCATTGTTTGTTTTCTCAGTCTAATGCCTTCAGAATTGTTGAAGTTCATGCCACATCAACTTCTAATTAAAGCAAACCGTACATGCCATATTTCAAGTGCCAGGGCATCGTTGCAAAAGTAATGATTACAATATTTTCATGAAGCTAATCAAAGCCTCCCACAAGCAACTTATCAAGTTATCATAGAAATACCCAATTGTGTCTTGGCGGGGCGAAATGGGGATAACGCCAGCACGGCTAGTTAATCCAACAGTAGGCTTGAATCCCACAACAGAGTTATAATCAGCAGGGCAGATGATTGAACCATCAGTTTCTGTGCCCAAAGACACCGCCGCCATGTTTGCCGCCACTGATATGGCTGATCCACTGCTTGACCCACATGGATTTCCCCCTTCCACGTACGGGTTCTGCAATTCACAGTCAAAGTATATCACACAAGATAATCATACACCAACACCAGAGATAGAGTAATCTTTTTTATTTTATTTTTGCTAATCTTGATAAGTAGTCGTCTTCTTTTTTTCCCCTCCCCTGAATCACTTATTGAGCACAAACTTTTGAAAATAGTTACATCCGCTAACATGTAAATCCCCCCTTGTCTACATCTTACTAAGAAGTAACTACGAAATAAAATTTTGTGAGAACTAAAAGCAACAATAAAACACCAACGGTTGTTTCATCCATTGAAACTGTTAAGATAAATTTCCGTAAGTGTTCAAAAGAAAAAAAAAGATAAATTCGTATAAGTGTCCAAAAGGTTTCCGATCCTTTATATGCTATTTATTTATGAGCCATGACATTCATTCCATTAATACAAGCAGGCATAGGCATAAGATTTGTCAAGAATGAAAGAAGTAACACAATAAAGGTCAGTACCCACAATGAGGAAGTGTCCGTCCGGTCAATCCATCATCAGCTAAGGATATTGTGTATATAAAAGGCATACAGCAATTACTCCATTCGGAACAAATTCCGACAAAAACCACTAGACTGATAAACAATGTTATCATGTTACCCTTGACTTAAAACAAGAGCACAGGAACGCTAGAATTGGACACAATGGACCAGTTTTAAACAAACTTGTATAATAATACTAGTGAATTAAAAAAATCACTACAGATCAGTTGCTTTCTATTAATGTCCAAATGTCAAATGTTCAAAATGGGATACCTTTTTTTAGATGAACATTTTCAAGATTCAGGTTTAAGTCTCAGTAAAAGCACACACGAACTCGGGGTTTGGGGGATACCAACTCTAATGTTTAACTTGAGTGTCCTAAGTACAAAACTACATGGTTTAGTAACAAAGTGCACATGAAGACATAATACACATTCTCAGTATGTAATTTGAACAAAAAGTACGCTTCCAACTTGGAGGGTTAGATCCCTTACCAAGGCATCAAAGTGTAGTATATTAGTGTTATAAACGATATAGTTTTTTTTTTAAAAAAAATACACCATGAATGTGTATTTTGTGTAAGGTCCAATGTATATTTTAATAAACTAAACAGTTTAGCATCCAAGTTTAATGGATGATGCCAAACCCAACTTGGACATACAAGTTGGACAGACGGCATGTACCATCTCGGCTTGTCCCTGGGCCGGAACCGTTGTGGGGAGGGAGGGGGATGGATGGAGAAGAATGTTCGAAATACTAACCACACCCTGACCACTTCGAGCACACCAACCATCAGGTATGCTAAAGTCCCGCAAACCATACCACTCACTCATGCTCGCTTTACCCAGAATCACCGCCCCGGCCTTCCTCAGCTTATCAACAACGCCGGCGTCACGCGCCACCTTTGATCCCAGCAGCGCGTAAGATCCACCGGTAGTATTCATCTCATCTGCCGTATTTATACTATCTTTAAGTAGCACCGGAATACCCAATAAAGGGGACCCATCATTTTCACCACACTGCTTGTCACGGATACGATCCGCTTCATCAGCTTGATCTTTTGCATCTGGGTTCACCTCTATGACGCTGCGAAGCAATGGATTAAGAGTCTCGATCTTGTGTAAGTAATAGTCAACCAGTTGTCTCGAAGTCAACTTTTTCACAGTGAAGGCGTGCTGAAAATCTAGTATAGTTGCTTCTTCGATGTTGAAGTCGTCGGTAAATTGGGAGGCAACGACTTTCATGTTGGATGAGCTGAAGGAGGAACCGATGAGATAAAGAAGCAACGTGGAGGTGAAGATTGGGAGCCATGGCTGGGCTTTCATTTGCATCTGGTTTAGAATTCTGGAGTAAAGGTATGTGGAAGAAGGTTGAAGTAGAAGTAGAAATAGAAATGCTGCCATTTGCCGCCTTGATCGACGAGCCTTCCATGTGCTATGCGAAAATTTCGAAAAATAACCGAGGCAGTGTCAACTATAGATTAATTGTATTTTGCAGATATTATCTATCTCGTGGAAGAGGACCGGTGTTAGAACAACATATCGTTGTTTTTGAATTTAAGGTCGAGAGTTCGAGCCGTAGAAACATGCTAATGCTATGTATATTAGATCGCAAAATGATCCAGTCTCTCTCAAGACTCTGCGTAAACCTTTGCAATCTAGCCCCTCCTCGGAATCCAACTCTCCTTTGGTTCATGCGTAAACGCGAAAGCCTAATGCAACGAAAACATCCTTTATATATTTTGTAGATATTATCTTGCATTTTGAATATATTATCTCTAGATATTATTTAGAATATATGTAGTTATTTTATTTGATGTATTATAACTTAATTGTTATACTTAGGAATCTACCATATTCTTGACACTAGGTTTTTCTTGTATCTTTGTTATATGTATCACGTTAATGGGGTAGACTTAGGATACAAGAAATTTCAGCTGCTCCACTTCGGCCAAATTATTTTCCGTCTCTTCCAATTTAACAAAGACAGAAGAGACAAAGAGTTCTATTAAAAAAATAAACAAATAAATTTGTCAGGGAGTAACTAACTAATAGCGCTGGAACGTTGAAAGCCGGGAAAAATTAAATAATTGAAGTTCATTTTCATACTTCCTCTGTGGCGCTCATGCAGCCTTTCCACTAGGGTGTATATGGTTTGGTTCGAACGATTTTCGTGTATATTATAAAACCGAACCGTTTGTAATGGTTTGAAAATAGGAAAATTGAAACTGGATCGAAACCGGTCAATAGACTATTTGGGATATTTGCACCTCTCGGAGGACATGGTACATGATAGAAGTTTATGGAGACATAAAATTAAGGTTAACGAGGTATAGGTCATATATAGAAACACTTTAGAGTATATTTAGGGACATAGATAGGCGTAGACACTATCTGCGGTTTAGATTGACTTTGCACTTGTTTGCTTATGTTTTATCGTTGTTTTGCCTTACATGTACATATACACGTTATTTTGTATTTTAATATCGAAAGCCTCTTCTTTGTATTTCCTGAATTTTCTCACTAACACACTAGCACATCATATCTCTATTATTATTATG
>AP025048.1:38981272-39008921 GCA_036186865.1 Eustoma russellianum | reverse complement strand
AGGTACATATGTAGCCGGGGTCTCACGGAAGCAGACTCTTTATCCTTTGGGACAGAGGTATTGTCTGCCTACCACTCACTCTCCCCAGACCCTAAAGATAGCTTTTTCTGCCGTTGGGATATACGGGGTACGGATCATGATGATGATGAATTAACTAAAATTTGAGCAATAAAAATCCATTACAAATCAAGTAATCAACTAAATAAATTACAAACTAAATATCTAACCAAATAAATTAGAATATACTTATATAAACTATAATTAAAATTAATGTATATTTTAGAAACAGTACGGTCCAATTTTGTAGAGTTTAAGAACTGGAAACCAGACTCTATTAAGCGGTTTGGTTTTTAAATATTGCTAAACCGACTGCGGTTTTGCAGTTTGGTTTTTGTTGGTTCGGTTTGATGATTTGGTCCGGTTTTTAAAAACTTTGTTCACCCCTAGTTTCCGCCGATGGACTTTCTCTTCCCTTTGGAAGTTGTAGTTTATGTTGTTCCAGAAGTTGATATCTCCGTTACTTGTATAACGTAAACGTGAATAACGTAAACGGTTAGTTGTCTATGATTTTTTTTTACTTTTTATAAAAAAGACAAATAGATAGCTTGCTTGCTGTTTATCATTTTTTTAAAGTTAAGTAAACCAATTAAACATTTATGATATGTAACAACAAAAAGTCACATTGTAAGAGCCAACACGAGTAGGACCCATTCTCTCTGTCCATTTATATTATGTATGAATGTCTTAATCTGAATATCCAGTTATATTATGTATGAATGTCTTAATCTGAATATCAATTGAGTTATATGTACTTTGTCTAGCCTTATTTCATACACGTGTGTGTATTTAATATCTTAATTGCCACAAAAATCAAATGCAACTACAAATTTACGATCTAGAAAGAGGGAAAAAAACTCAAGATCCGGTGTCATCTCAATAAAACTATACTAATTCTATTATGTAAAGCTTTTTTTCCCCAAACCTCATGTAAGTGTTTCATCGGTCTCAAAAATTATTGTTTTAATTTAACTTGAATATCATTTAAAAATTAAATTAAATTATTTCAGTTATTATATTTATTCTATCATTATTAGGTTAATTGAAATAAATTAAAAAATTATACAAAAGCTATTTAAAAGAGTAGCATAGAATCTTTACTGGTACTATATTGTTTTCTATATGGAAAACAATATTTTCCAAACAACTTAAAATAAAAACTAGAACAATATTTTGAAAACGGATAGAACATCAAATATCATGAGATGTTGCTTTAGAAAGTAGAAACATACCACACTAGACTCTCCTTGTTCGACTACACCGTTTTTACTGCAAAGGGTAGTCTTATAAATCAACCTTTTTTTGAGCTTCAAACCTTAAAACTTGATTGACTAAGACTTCTTTATAAATTTACCTTCACTAGCGAGTTTAAGAGTTTGAACTTGTGTGGAGTCGTAGTTTCGTTCATCTGAAGATTTTTAAAAAAATTTAAAATAAAATAGATGAAGAGGTTTGCTCGTCTTCTGGTTCTTTCTCGTTGTTGGTAATTAGCATAACGAGAAGTGGAAAGTTCTTTTCTCCCTTTTTTTCTTTTATAAATCATAATTAACTTAAGTGGCGAAATGAACAAAATACTTTGTAATTAAATTTAATATTCATGGTCATCACAATTGGTTAGTTTATATGATACATGTAGAGAAGATAGGGAAACAAGACAACAAGAAGAGAGCAAGTAAGAAAGAACTTGGCTTGAGGCGTGCACACTTTCCGTAAGGAATATTTGCCCCCACTTGATGCTGCAGGGTTATAGGCAAACTTCCTCCTAGGATACAACAACCAACAATCTCTAATCCTCAGCAAATAGGATTGAGAAACAATGAACTTTCTGAAAACAAGAGTGTTCTTGAGCAAGAAGAAGAATATGGAATGCTTGATTGTATATGTTGCAAGATCATTCTAATGGGTTATAATAGCCTATTTATAGGCTCTCAAACTCCAGAAAGTCGTTGGAAGGGTTGCATGGCGATTGGACATGTCTTTTGGTGCAAAAGATGTGAATTTTCATGAAAAAACACGTCTGTCAGGACATCGATCGATCGATGTGATCGATCGATGTCCTCAGTTCAACATCGAACCCTGCACTCTGGACATCGATCGATCGATGTATGTGACATCGATCGATCGATGTCCTCAGTTCATACATCGATCTCATCCAGGACACATCGATCGATCGATGTCATCTACATCGATCGATCGATGTCATCGATCTATGTCCGGCAGAATACTCAACTTCATTTTCAAGCCACATAGATCTATCCATTTGATACATGGATCGATCCAAGTCATGAGTCAAGCTATTCTTGCTTATTCCAACGCCATTTCACCTTCATCTTTGATCTCAAACATTCATTCTTCGTTCCATTGCCTTTACAAACTATTATAACAATCCCCCACTTAGTTTGTAAAGCAACTTATGACATTTCATGCATTTAAGAAGTATCTTTCGATTTGAACCTCTTATTAGTATAACATCTCAAAGTTCTAACGAAATCATGATAGCTAAAAAGCCTTGAATCAGATTCCTATGTGCTAGAACCGGAAACATTATACACATGAAACCACACTCTCAATCGAAGTCCATTTTAAACCGCACTTTATGGCCTTGTGCTACCCCTAGTATTCATGAACATTTCAAGATCATTGCTTGTCGAAGCGGCACCACTTCCCATGTTCATATAGGTGAAGATTAAGATAATTCCTCTTAATCCTTCATTAAGAGTGCAATGAACACTCACCCTCCTTTAACACTAACATTCCAATTCTTTAAAGATCAATATCATGCGGCTTGATTCTTTAAAGATCAATCGTAGTGCTTTAATACCTCACTTTGTGACTTGTTGTTACCCATTGAACCTTTGGCTAGTGGTATGCTAGACAAGGTTGGGTTTCTATCACAAGTGAACTTATCCCATACGTCTCAATCCCATCCCTAAAGATGTACTTTGTACCAAGTCTTTTGATAGACTCTTTGTCAACGGATCCGCCAGGTTATTGCAGGATCTGACGTACGCAATGGCTATTACACCATCAGTTATTAATTGCCTTACATAATCATGCCTAAGGCTGACATGTCTAGATTTTCCGTTATAGATTTTACTATAAGCTCTAGACATCGTTGCTTGGCTATCACAGTGTAAAGAAATGGCTGGCATCGGTTGTGGCCACAACTCTATATCCAATAAAAGATTTCTCAGCCATTCCGCTTCTTTACCTGCAGAACCCAATGCTATGAATTCGGATTCCATTGTAGAATGAGTTATGCATGTCTGTTTCTTTGAAGCCCAAGAAACAGCACCACCACCCAATGTAAATATCCAACCCGTAGTAGACTTGTTATCACCAACACTAGTTATCCAACTAGCATCAGTATAACCTTCTAACACGGCTGGAAAATTATTATAAAACAATCCGTAACTCATAGTCCTCTTCAAGTATCCAAGTACTCGCCCGATTGCCTTCCAATGATCTATACTAGGATTACTAGTATACCTTGATAATTTACACACCGCAAAGGCAATATCCGGTCTAGTGCAATGCATAGCATACATCAAACTACCAATTGCACTAGCATATTCTAATTGTGCCACCGCTCTACCGGTATATCCAGTCAATTTGTATGAGGCATCGAATGGTGTGTTTGCTTCTTTGATCTCCAAGTGTTTGAACTTGTTCAACACTTTGTTTATGTAATGAGATTGACAAAGAGCAAAACCCCCACTATGTTTGGACACCTTAATTCCTAAGATAGTATCTACCTCACCCAAATCTTTCATTTGGAATTGTGAAGTTAAATACTTCTTAGTTTCATTTACTCCTTCCATATTAGTACCGATAATAAGCATATCATCCACGTACAAACAAATAATAACACCATATTTGTCTGTAAACTTGGAATATACACACTTATCTGCACCATTATGTCGGAAACCATCCTTCAAAATGGTAGTGTCAAACTTTTCATGCCATTGTTTCGGTGCTTGTTTCAGTCCATACAATGACCTTATCAATTTGCACACTTTGTGCTCATTCCCCGGAAGTACAAAACCTTCCGGTTGTTCCATATAGACTTCCTCGTCTAAATCACCATTGAGAAATGCAGTCTTAACATCCATTTGATGAATAACCAAGTTATTAATGGATGCTAATGCTATCAACACTCTAATGGATGTTATTCTTGCCACAGGAGCATATGTATCAAAATAGTCTATCCCTTCTCGTTGTCTAAAGCCTTTGGCTACTAATCTAGCCTTGAAAGTTTGAAGTGAACCATCCGTATTGTATTTCCTGCGAAATACCCATTTACATCCAATAGCTTTGGAACTTGGAGGCAAATCAGCGAGAATCCACGTATTGTTAGACAATAACGAATTCATCTCATCATCAATAGCTTCCTTCCAAAATGATGCATCTCTCGATTGCATCGCCTCCTTATAGGATTTTGGATCATCTTCAACGCTTAGTACAATAGGTATTTGATTAAACACCTTTGTCCTATTACCTTCAACTAAGAAAGTAATAGATTGCGAAGAAATGAAGTCCGGATGTAAATACTTTTCCTTTCTAGCACGTTGACTTCTCCTAACCTCAGTTGGAGAATCTTGATATGGAACATCAACACTAGAAGGATCATTAGTAAAATCACCAACAATAGGATCATTCAAACTCTCACTTGTTGAACTTTGATTTGAATCTGTTCTTAAGAATTTATTCTCAAGAAATTCAACATCTCTAGATTCAACAACCACATTGGATTCTAAATCTAGAATCCTATATGCTTTAGAGTTTTCGATATCCAATAAGACACCCTTTAAGAGCTCTTGGCCCCAACTTAGTCCTCTTTGGATCCGGAACTCTATAATAGGCTAGACAACCCCAAACTCTAAGATAACTTAGATTTGGACTTCGTTTCTTCCATATTTCGTATGGAGAAACTTTGAACTTCTTAGAAGGAATTCTATTATGAATATGACAAGCCGTTAACAAGGCTTCTCCCCACAAATTCTTTGGCAAACCAGAGTTTATTAACATTGCATTTAGCATGTCAACTAAACTTCTATTCTTTCTTTCAGCCAAACCGTTTGTTGGGGTGTGTATGGAGCACTTTTCTGGTGTATGATACCATTTCCTCACAGAATTGATTAAATTCAAGAGGAAAGTATTCACCACCACGATCACTCCTTAGAACTTTGATTTTCAATCCCGATTGATTTTCGACTTCCATTTTATAGACTTTGAACATGTCAAAGGCTTCATCTTTATGCCTTAGTAAATATACATAAGTATATCTAGAGGCATCATCAATGAATGTAATGAAATATCGATTGCCACCTCGGGTTAAAACTCCGTTCAATTCGCAAATATCGAATGAACAAGTTCTAAGAGTTCAGTTTTCCGTTCTACTTTCGGAAACGGTTCTTTGTCATTTTGCTTGTATGCATACTTCACATTTCTTTCATTTTCATCTTTACAAGAAATTAAGGCATGCTTAGACATGAACTTAATAGTTGTATTACTAACATGTGCAAGTCTATCATGCCACAATGAAAAAGAAGAATCAACAGAGTAAACAGAAACGCGGAATTTTTATTAATACTTAACTTAAACATCCCGTCGCAAGCATATCCCTTGCCGACAAAGATACCATTCTTGGACAATATAATTTTGTCCCCCTCCATTACAATCTTGAATCCACTCTTACAAACAAGACTAGCAGAACAAGATTCTTAGAAATCTCGGGTACATGTAGTACGTTGACTAATAACAACTTCTTACCAGAAGTAAAGTCTAACTCAATACTACCTTTACCCAAGACTCTTGTGGCACTGCGGTTCCCATCAGAACTGTTGGCTGTCATCCACAACATGGTAGGTCTTGAATAGATCCTTGTTGTTGCATACATGCACTGTTGCACCCGAATCGAACCACCAATCTCTTGTGATTTCGTTCGTAGCCATATGAAGTTCTGTTACCATGCCAACATGCAAACCGAGACCATTGCAACCAGTTGATCGGTTCCAATGTCTATCATATTCGCATTGTTGACATTCTGAGAATCACCCTGTTTTTGTTTCTTTCGAAACCAACAGTCCTTTTTCAAGTGACCTTTCTTGCCACAATTATAGCATCTCTTGCCTTTCTTAGATTCTGCTTTGTCTGTGGATCAGCATAATCGGAGTTCTTCCTTTTGTTTCCAACTGAAACCCCTCCTTTCCCTTTGACATAATGCACTCTAGGTGCATCGTCGAGACATGTCTCTTTACAAGACTCCTGTCTCTTCTTCAATTCGCAGATGCTTTTGAAGTTGTTCAAGGGAAAAGGATTCAGTTGAGTGTAGTAATTTCTTCCTGTAGTCATTCCAACTAGGAGGAAGCTTAGCAATGATTCCTCCTACTTGTAATGCCTCAGAAACTTCTACACCCAACTCTTTCAGTTTGGACACAATGACCTGCAACTCGTGCACTTGGTCCATGACTGAAATATTTCAACCATCTTAAAATTAAAATACCTCATCACCTGGAATTTGTCTGCGCCTTGTTTTTCGTTGTTGTACTTGAACTCCAAGGCGTTCCATATCTCCTTCGGTGATGATGTTGCCGTGAACAGATCGTAGATACGATCTGTCAAGTTGTTGAGGATATGCCCTCGGCAAAGCATATTATCCTCTGTCTCTTCCTCCAAGCAGCCTTGACCTCCTCGGAGTCATCTTCTTTTGGAGTGGGTAGATCCTGCAGAGTTGGGTCGAGACAATACCCAATCTGCAGCGCCGTCAGAAGGAACATCATCTTGTCCTTCCAGCGAGATAGTTGTTCCATCAAATCGATCCAACTTCATGCTCTCTTGATTCAAGTATGTCTTTGAATCCATCTCGAATATTCCTTACGATGTAGAAGAGAAGATAGGGAAACAAGACAACAAGAAGAGAGCAAGTAAGAAAGAACTTGGCTTGAGGCGTGCAGAACACTTTCCGTAAGGAATATTTGCCCCCACTTGATGCTGCAGGGTTATAGGCAAACTTCCTCCTAGGATACAACAGCCAACAATCTCTAATCCTCAGCAAATAGGATTGAGAAACAATGAACTTTCTGAAAACAAGAGTGTTCTTGAGCAAGAAGAAGAATATGGAATGCTTGATTGTATATGTTGCAAGATCATATTTCTAATGGGTTATAATAGCCTATTTATAGGCTCTCAAACTCCAGAAAGTCGTTGGAAGAGGTTGCATGGCGATTGGACATGTCTTTTGGTGCAAAAGATGTGAATTTTCATGAAAAAACACGTCTGTCAGGACATCGATCGATCGATGTGATCGATCGATGTCCTCAGTTCAACATCGAACCCTGCACTCTGGACATCGATCGATCGATGTATGTGACATCGATCGATCGATGTCATCGATCGTGTCCTCAGTTCATACATCGATCTCATCCAGGACACATCGATCGATCGATGTCATCTACATCGATCGATCGATGTCATCGATCTATGTCCGGCAGAATACTCAACTTCATTTTCAAGCCACATAGATCTATCCATTTGGTACATGGATCGATCCAAGTCATGAGTCAAGCTATTCTTGCTTATTCCAACGCCATTTCACCTTCATCTTTGATCTCAAACATTCATTCTTCGTTCCATTGCCTTTACAAACTATTATAACAATACATACAATGTGTCATTGTATTATTTTCGTAACAATAAGAAAATAAAATTGCATAAACATTAGTTTATGCTATTTTTCTGCTATCTAGAAGCTGAATGTAAAACTCCCGGCCGCCTCCGCCAACACGAGAATAGAGAAGCAAAGTATAAATTGCATATCACAAATAGAAACAACACTTTCAATTACAAGGTAGGCACAACTGTATTAATACTGACACAAATATCCACTGAAAAAGATTTACACACGTTGCAACTGTAAACTCAGTTGATAGAACACCCACGAGAATCAAACTTAACACAATGCAAGAAATAAATTTTGGAGTTCAAATTTCACTCTTTTTTTTCCTTTCCATTTTTTTCCCCCTCTCTGTCTATACCTTGCTATAACCAAATGCTTTTATTGCTCAACTGAAAATTTAACTGGAAACTCGTCGAAGTTTAACAACAAACAGGCTGCTGAAAAACCAATAAATGTCTTAAATTCTTACGGATGAGATTTGAAAGGCGGAAGTGGAGGGAAGTAAGGGGTGGAGGTAGGAAGACTTTGGTGGAAGTTGTGGAATCGGAGGAAGCTGATGAAGAGGGATATTTGGAAGAGGAGGGCATGGTTTCTTGAAGTATGGTTGGCTTGTAAATGGGAAAGGTGGTGAATGGCTTTTCAAAAACCGGCGGCTTATAAACTGGAGGGAGTGGTTCATAAACCGGTGTTGGTGGCTTATAGATCGGCACTGGTGGTGGAAGTGGCTTTACAATTACTGGAGGCTCGTAAACTGGTGGCTTTGGCTTGTAGATAGGCACTGGTGGTGGAAATGGCTTTACGATCACGGAGGCTTATAAACCGTGGTTTTGGTTTGTAGATGGGGTACTGGAGGCTCCTTAACTGGTGGTTTGGCTATAAACCGGAACTGGTGGTGGACAACGGTTTTTTAACTACGGGTGGCTTGTAAACCGGTGGTTTGGTTTATATGATGGTGGTTTTGGTTTGTAGATGGTACTGGCGGCTCCTTAACGGTGGTTTTGGCTTATAAACTGGACCGTGGTGGACACGGTTTCTTTACTACTGGTGGCTTGTAAACCGGTGGTTTAGGCTTATATAACCGAACAGGAGGAGGAAGTGGCTTCACATATACAGGTGGCTTGTAAATCGGAACCGGTGGTTTATAAATAGGAACTGGTGGAGGAAGTGGCTTCACATACACAGGTGGCTGGTACACAGGGACCGGTGGTTTATAAATCGGAACTGGTGGAGAGTGGTTTTCACATACACAGGTGGCTGGTAACTGGGGACCGGTGGTTTATAAATCGGAACTGGTGAGGAAGTGGCTTCACATACACAGGGTGGCTGGAACTGGACCGGTGTTTATAAATCGGAACTGGTGGAGGAAGTGGCTTCACATACACAGGTGGCTTATAAATCGGAAATGGTGGAGGAAGGTGGCTTAGTGTATGTTGGAATTGGTGGAGAGAAGCCATGGAAATTTTTTAGGGATAGGGATATAAGTAATGGGAGGCTTAACCCACCAAGGCTTTTGCATGGATCTGGCAATGGAGATAATTGAAAGAAGCCAAACGAAGCTGATGTGGCAAAAGCAGCTGAAAATTTGATTTTTTTAGCGTAGAAAGAGTGATTTTTCCGTCGGTTCCAGACTTGCGACAATCTTGAAGGCTTCTATGTCTTCATGAGCAGGGCAATGGTGTTGAAGAGGCACTGTAGAGCTGTTGCATAACAGTTTGATTAAGCTTTCCATCTTTGAGAAGATCTTTGGGAAGAGACAGATGGAATTTGCCTTGTGTATCAAGCTCTCCAGATCCCTTTCTTTTGAATTCTCCGTTTTCATGCTTGCACTCCACGGTTACATGAAGCCCTGCAATTCAATAATGCATGTACTTTGAGGTAATGCAGTGAATACACACGTAAAATAAGCTCGCCATATTTGAGTAGATTCTGTGGTCTGAAATTTGCCTTTCATCCTTTCTAGCGCATAAACTCCAATGACAATTTTGGTTTAGTAATTACTTCTAGATGTTAAGAAGCACATAATGGGATTAAGGGTGTAAACGAGTCCAGCGGAACTGACATTGACTTTTCTAGTCAAGTAATTTTGAAGTTTTTTTGATCTCGAACTCGAATATGATCTTAATCTTTTTTTCAATCTTAAACTCAGAATCGACACCTTCGAACTAAACCAAACTCTAAGCGAAATTCGATCCTATTCGAACATAATTAAAATTATTTTTTGATTTGAAAATGGTATATATAAGTATAAACATTCACTTTCAACTCATATTATCAAATAAATATTATCTTGTTATCATGTTTATTTATTGTTTGTATCAATCAAATATAATACTATAAGATCATAACATACATAACTTTATATATTTTTAAAATTCGAGTATGCTCTAACCGATTCAAACATCAATATGCTCAAAATTGACTTGTTAAGTAATCGAAGCAAGCGATGTTCGATCTGAGCGTTATCTAGCCAAACTAGTCTAGAGCAAAAACGCAAGCCAAACATGATCGGCTCAGAGAACGCTTGGCTCATTTACACTCTAAACATAATCATTATCATGACAATGAAATTGTCTTCTTATGTTTTGTTATCTTATCTGTTTAAAAAAAGTATTAGATGACTTGTAAATACTCCTAAGTATAGTTATTCTTGAAACCTATTAAAATCACAGTTAAACACTAGCTAATTTTATTATATCCCAGAGTAATTCATAGCTATTGTAGTAGTTATGCTGTATCCCTTTGGGATGTTCACCTATGTAAAGCAGTATGCCAAGTGAGAAGATGTGTTTAAAACATGAGGTTGATATCTAATATCTCTTTTACTTGTCTTATCAAAATGAAGATTAACAAGCAACTAACAGTTCTTGATCATTCTAAAATTTAGGCAAAGGACAATTGAACGTGCTTAAGGCCCATATTTAGCTAGATTACTATATCAAGGAACAATTTTTCGGTCCTTCCCAAAAAAACAGAAAAAAAAAAACCCACATATCGAGCAACAAAAACATACACAAGAAACATTTGAGGCTTTTGGAGCAAAAGAACATTAGCTGGCTGGCCCGGAGGGTCCATCATCTCAGTTCCAATGAATATTGTAGAGGATGCAAATCAGGAGTTCAGCAGACTCCTATGTTGGGTGAGGACTACGCAGTGACTCACATCCTTAACAAACTATGGCGAAGCAGTAGAAACATCACACTGTGCGTGCACATGGAATCGAGCTTTGAAGTACTATCTGAGCTATATATTTAGGCTTCTGCTTTTCCCCGTGTAGGTTTTTCAGAGGGACATCCCACTTTTGGAGGGTAAACCTTTCCAATGTCAAACATTCTCCATTGTCATGTTTTCTTCGTTTTTTTTTTGGGGGGGGGGGGGGGGGGGGGGGGGGGGGGGGGGGGATTAGCATAACAGTCTGGTATCTAAGAGTTCTCTCCATACACAAATCACACGCTCATTATGAATCCATCCAGTTGAACACTTCTGAAATATGGTTCCTCAAAAGAGAGAAAGTGTTGGGAAATACCATAACGTACGAAATGTGGGACAGCATTGAAAAAAGAAAACGATACTCCTGCAGGAAAGGGTCCAAACAAAAGAAACTAGGAAAGACAACAGGACAATCTGTATCATTAGACTGTACGTAGACAAGTAGAAGCACAGATGAGATCATCTGTTAAAGTAATATCTTCTAGGAGAGAATCTCATGTGCCAGAAGGGAATCAGAAGTAGTGGATAGGCTTACCAGAAAAGGCCTGACTAGTCTTGAAGTTGTGCTCTTTGCAGTCTGCACATTCTGCAACTCCAAGTAGCTGCACATTCTCTTCGTTTGCATGACAAAAGCTGCAAATACTTAAAAGTAAGCAAATACATATAGGGGAATTCCCCTCATTTTTTGATCCCCGAGCATGCGGCTCTGTATAGTTTCTCTATAAAGGGAAGCAAAGCTTCTTAGGACTAACAAGCAGTTTGAAATATTTGGAATGCATGCCAAGCCTGTTTATATACATGAATCAATTATTGCATCTCATATAATCGTGTATATATTTTGTTGGCTTTTTCTTACGTCTTGCTCGTGTATGTCTCACGGGCCAGACTGTCATTTGCATTTATATCATTATTTTTGCTTCGTTTGCTAATCCTCTTTTCTTTACTATCTTGTCCAGACGCGTGAAAGTCAAAATGTGCACTATTTCCTTAAGAGAAAATCTGTACAAATACAATATTACGTGACATGTGGGTATAATCTTTGGTCAGATCATTTGGAGGGTTTAACTAGGGGTTGTTAACGAACCGAATACTAAGTTTTTGAATTTGGATTCGTTTAGCTAACGAACTTTAAAATTGGTTTGAGTTTGGCTTGGTTCGTTTAGCTAAACGAATGTTAAAATTAATTCGAGTTTCGCTTGGTTCGTTTAGCTAAACGAATTTTAAAATTGTTTGAGTTTGGATTGATAATACTATAACTGTTTACACGAGCCGAACATTTCGCTGATAGTTCGACTCGTTTTAGTAAACGAATCCAAACAGCTATTCGAATTTGTCCTCGTTTACGAACAATTACCTAACGAATATGAACTGAACATAAACCAACTCGAACAGTTTACGAACTGTTTAGTTCGTTCAAAACAGCCTAGACTCTCATCATGTGTTAAAGACGTCCATGAAAATGGGGAAATTAGTTGGCCCCTGGTATGTTTAGTATTCCTAGCTCCATGCATAGTGTCGCAAAAGTTATATAGGTTTTGGTAATTATATAGATATTTTAGTCGTTGAATTTGTGTAATTCGTTATTTATTATGTAAGTTTTGAAGATATTACGTAGTTTTAGGCGTTAGAGTAACATAGTATTAAGGAATCATCAAAAAGCTATGTAATTGATCTTACTATTAGTAATGTGCTTGTTCCAAAGAAATCGCTAGTGCAGATTAGCGGCAGAGTGGTTAGATTCAAACTGTACACAAAAAGTGTTTATATCTTTTGATTTTTCTTTCCAGCTTCTCCAAGTTAAACATTGTAGATAGATACTTTCAAATTTTTTTATCAGTTTATGAATTATGTACCAATCTAATTAGACATCTGTATAATATCATTATTGGTAGACCTCTTTTTTTTTTTTGAAAACATTATTGGTAGACCTCTTGATATGAGTTTTCGATTCTTCGTGCATGTGACCTTAAATGCAGTACGAGTTCAAAACCCAAAATAATTCCTCCAATCATATTTATGTGTAACGAATAATGCAAAGAGTGAAGTAATAAATTTTTCCCGTTCATTAATGTCCTCTTGAACTAGTACTGCTGTAAAGAGCCATGCATAAAAGAGAAGAAAAGAAAAAGGTAGAAAAGAAAGGGAAAATAAACGGCCTTCCTTTAATGTGTAACATGGGGAGTTGTAGAACATGTACGTATAGACGTATGTGACGTGGCATGGTAGCTTCATAAATTGATCCCAGGTCTAATATTGAAGTTAGCCTATATATATGTTATAATTAAACATTTTAAATTTAAAATATACCAGCTCTGATGTTATATACTAATAGAGTTTGACGAAATTCAAGCCGAACACAAAGGCAAGAATCAACGATCAATTTGTACTTTAAAAAGAACTTTTTTTAAGGAGCATAGGTGAAATCCCTCGTTTTGGAACCATACTGCTCCAGTCCCATGAAATTTGTGGAGAATGTAAATCAGGTGCTCAGTAGTCTTTTAAGTTGGTAGGCTACACACAAGGACCCACGTAAGGTGCCTCTACAAACTAGCAGAAATATAGCAATTGCTCCCTACAGACTAGCAGATGTAGAGCACCTACACTGCGAGTGTTCTTGGATTCGAACTCTTGCCTTCTTATGAGCAAGTACCAAATGGATTACCACATGGGCTTCTTTTTCTTTTTTGTTGTAATAATCGTTAGTCAGAACCGGTACCCAGAAAAATAGAAATAAAAGAAAAGAAAAGTAAAGTTAAGCAGTGGGCTTTTATATAGTATCCAACCTATCAGGATAGGCTAAAGAGAAGACTTTAATGGACCAGCTCACGAGTGAAATATAATTGAGATCAACCGATATGTGAAGTTAGTTAGATGTAATGAAAGCCCTTGTGGTTATGGATGTAGAACTAAGATATTATGATATGGAGTCAGCTGGCCTAAATAAAAATCCCATCTTTCTGCATATAGTATTGTGAAGGCAATTTATGAAGCTGTTTTAAGTAGGTCGAGAAAAAGAGAGGACAAAACTGTGCAGTTGAGGCCATTGAATGGAAAATAATGTGGGGGAAGAAGGGGAGAGACCGTCAATCATGGAAATAAAATATTGTCCATTCTTGGAAATTTAATGGACCTGATCCTCATGTGCACTCCTTTAATTTCTTGTCGGTTTAGTTGAAATTTGTACTTTTCCCTTCTGTTTCTATTCAAACACGTCAATGTTTAACTTTAGATTAGAAAATTAATGTGTATCATTTGTGTCGGTTATCTATTACGCTTTTTTTTTTTTTTCATTTAGACTCTTGAATGGAAATTCACCTCCAATACAATGCGATTTGTATGTCATTTTCGGTACTTTTGACTTTTCAAAACCCATAGTAGGCTATTTCTTTCACTTGAAATGTTTTTTTGTCTCGAAAAAATCAATGAATCGTTCATGTTCTTTTACAGCGAGAGCGAACTTTACTCAGTATATATAGAGCATACTAGTCTCTTACGTTTGTACAGAATCTAGAGAAAGATCAGATTGCTTCGCGATCTAAAGATTGTTTTCGTCGTTCGAACTCGTGAACTCAAAGTCGCAAACCATCAATCTACCAGTTGTTTCAATGCCCGGCTATCAACATATTCAACGTTCTCTGATCATTTAATGTAACGCATTTGTCTCTTCAAACTCATGTTTTTTAAAAAAAGGTTAATTCAAATATAAATCTCGCACAACATAAAAGTTGTAAAATAGACCCGTTAATTAAAGTAGCATTGAATGATCACCAAAAATGGAAGTAGCACCGAATTGTGCATTTTAAAAGATTTTAATGGCTGATAAAGATGGGTTCAGATGAACGGAGGTCTCAAGTGAGACAAAATATAAAGTCTCCAATCATGCGACGCCACATGTATAAAGTAGCCTTTTTTTTAAAAAAAATGTAAACCGCATGCCACTTTGTACACATGGCGTCGGGTGATTGGATGTCTCATATTTTACCTCACTTGAGGCCTCCTCTGATCTCAACCGGATTAAAGATGTGATAGGCTATAGCTTTACACAAGTGGACTCTTATGTCAAATATATAATCCAACAAAAGGCCATTTCCTGACCTTGATGGCCCCACCACCCAATCTCAAGGAGCATTGTAGAGGATGCAAATCAGGAGCTCATCGGCCTCCTAGGCCTTCGGACTAGTAGCAGTGGAACACCTACACAGTACGTGTCCCTAAAGTCGAACTCTTGACCTGAAGCGAATTCCAACTCGAGTGCCAACTGAGCTATACTTAGAGCTAATCCATCATAATCTTGCACCATATCAGAAGACGTAGCAACAATGTCATGATACAATTAGGTTGTTACCTCCATAATTGGGCAATGCATGTGACTGTAGAATTGGTATCCACACTAAAAGCATATTTCATCCATAACGATAGTTTTTGGTATCGTTGAGATAAGGTATGATTTGAACTAAAAGCATATTTCAAATGTAAATGTAACGTGATGCAGGGTGCAGCAGTTAGAAAAAAAGCATATATCTCGTGGACTAGGGTTTTAGAGAATATTTAGTACACGTCGCAGAACATCTAGGATTGCATATGTTTGTAAAACTTGTGTAAGATTTTCTTTAATTTTTGTAGCTTTTAACAATAAAATATGTAAGTTTTAACCCAATCTACGGCAACAAAATATTATTATGTAGTGATACTATAGTCTTCCTCAAGCTCGTACTTGCAAGATAATTACCCTCTTTTCATCTTTAATAAAGAGTGACCTTGAAATATCTATTTATTTTTCCTCACATTGGTGTGTGATTTATTAATTTCACCTAGTTTATTCCCATTTGTTTACTAGGTAAGAAATTTTGAGTAATCTCATAAAATTTTCAATTTTTTGAATGTCACAAGTCATGTCATTTGTTAACTTCCTTAATTTAGTGTAAAATTTTAAACGGCATACAAAATTGAAAAGAAAAGGGCTTTTTTTTTTCCTCTGGGGACAAAGAAGAGAGGGAGTAACTAAAAAAACTAAAATATCCCAAATTGCAATCAATCTATCGCCATCGGCTCTGCTGCTTCCAACTCACAGATAATTGACAAGCATGTGTTAGATAGATAATTCTGTAACTATTTCTTTTTTTTTTTTCTTAACTTTAACTTTATGTCTATTCAAGACCAACCTACCCACAAGATCAAGATTTAAATTTTCATGCAGAGAGGATTATCCTGTAATCGAGGGGATTTTTGGCAACAATGCTTTGCCACATTTTCGGCAACAATGTCAAAGACGTGTAATACAAATTGCATGAATTGAGACCAACGTAATTATGTTGAATGTGTAAACCATTTCCTTATTTATTTCAAATTGATTGGAGTTGACAGACTGTTCTTCGACACATTTGGATTTCTAATGAAGCTGGTCGAAACAGTTTATTTTCATAAATTTGATGGCGATATGCTTGTTCGTTAGAGATTGAAAGTGAGATCCTATGTTGGAAAGGACTACGTAAGGAGTCACATGCCAAAAGAAACTAGCCTGGTATCCTTCAAAAAAAAAAACGCGTAGTAGGAAGTGAACTAAAAGCATGTCTTGTATTTAGAAAGTTTAGGTGAGAGGAATCCTTTACGGTTGTACCTGCCAAAGCAAATTATCATTCAATTCTCGTTTATATGAAAGAGTCTCATGTAGTAACTCGAAAATTAGCATTCAATTCTCGTTCATCTGAATACCAATTGAACTATGTCTAGCCTCATGTATTAACTCGTTGATGTTCGGAATATTGTGATGCTTGCAGGGTTTCCCTTATATCGCAATGCCGAAGTTCAACAGGGGTGGAAGAAATCAACAGAGGAGAGGGAGAAAAACATGGTCTCCCCTCCACTTTGCCCGCTTCTTCCACCATGCAGTGTTGCTAATTTTCATTTAACAATTGATCATCTAAGTAGTTGGACACAAACGAATAAAATAAAATAAAAGCGTGTCATCTATTAATAAAATAACGACAACATATTTTAAACGTGTAACCTCCACCTACATGTTATTCACGCACCATAATCATTATGTTATTGATCAACCGTTGCCATTAAAATGCCTAAAATGTCTAATAGCAATTCTTTTAACATCATAATGTTTAGTTTATATAGCATCCAGTATGCCTACAATGAGATAGATGACAATAGTCGGTCAGCTCCCACTGTATTTCCATTGTTACTATTACATTCGATATGAGTCTCTCATTATGGACGCAATATAAACACGCACACACACATTGTGTGGGGAGGGGGTATAGGCACGGCATTAATTAGCATTTTCATTCTTCAGACGTGTCCAAACGCCTAAAAGAATATCTTCCAGATCAGGGAATTCATTGCAAGCAGATACATATTGCAAGATTGCATGGTTAGCCACGGGATAGGATCCCCTCACCGCAAGGGGGTGCGGTGACGCGTGATCGCGCAACACGTGGCAGTAAGGGAGGGTGGTGAGGCTAGATACGGGTCACCCTCATCTAGCCTTACCACCCTCCCTTGCTGCCACGTGTCGCGCGGTCACAAAGGGGTGAGGAAAGTGAGGGTGAGGAGATCCCAACCCGTTAGCCACTGCCATTCCTTTTTTCCTACTTCAAAACACCACTTTGTCTTGTCTCAACAAGGGATCGCGTTCGTAATGAGATGTGACATTCCTATGGTCACACGTCAAACTCTGACTTGTTCAACCAGATAGTCTCCGGCTGAAATGTCTGCTCAATGCTGTTTTAATGATGGTACAATTGTCCCATTTTTCAACTCCATGATCATGTCTTTGATACCGGTAGCCTTTGTATCATATCTTCTTCGCGGGTTTTGTCCACACCTCTTTGCATGTGCAAAACTATATAATTTCTTTAAGGGAAAAAACATTGGAAGGTGTCTTATATGTAGGAATATACATGCCATGCACCTTCCTGTGTGTTTTTATTTTATTTTTAATAAGCTAACATGTGGAGTGGATGTGTGGAGACTACCAATGGAGAAGATCCGGTCTCAGTAGCCTCATGGATAAAGCAAAAGGCAGTTTGTTGAAAACGGAAATGGCCAACGAATGTACTCCAAGAAAAGTTACAAGTCTCACAAAATTGTACCTTTTCTCTAGCCAATTGGGTGGTTTAAAAGCTCAACTTTCAGTAAAACTAACCTGCTAAACTAAATAACATGACTTCCATCCTCTTGCTACAACTGTGAGGCTGGTGCTTTGTCAACTCAAATTTCCTCATAAATGACTGTAGAATTTGTTAATCTTCTGGGTGCTTTTAATACCGGGTGCTACCTGTTTTACATGAACTGCTGTCCAAGCTAAAGTAGGTTGGTTATCTACTTCTTCTTCTTTGATTTGCTTGACGCTGACTGAGTATATGCCGTTCCCTGTAAGAAAATTAATAACAATAATATTCAGAGGCATGAAATTTTGAAACTAGACTTGAAAGATTCATATATTGAAAATAATGTGAAAATCATAGACTAGACAACCAACCTGCAGCCACTCATCCATGGAGGCATCAGTTTTACGGGTTCCAACTTCCACTAGTGGTGCCCTCTTAGCTTTCTGATGGTTGGAAAAAGTCGTGAGAATAAAACAACAAAAGAATGATCGACACTGTTAAGGGATAGCAGCCGTTTCTAACAAAATCCAGCAATGCATGGCTGCTGCTAACCGATTCCAGTAGTGCCACGGGTGTTATGTTAACCTCCTCGTGTTTGAAAGTAGATTAGTCTAGATAGGACTATCCAATATTGTTGCTATCTTGTTGTTATATTTGTTGTAACAAATAGGGTTTTTGAGTTGTACTAAAACACAAAATGTAAGTCCAAGAAACCCTATATAGGGGGGACAAATCGGTATACACATTATGAATGAAAACACATTCTTGCTCAATATCTCTTATATGGTATCAGAGCTCTAGCGACTCCAACGAGTTTATTTTGTCCGTTCTCCATTTCGTGTGCTTCGATATGGCAGAAAACGCGTCCAACAAACATGGCTCTCTTGATGGAGTCATTGCCATTAATGTAGCTGCTCAGCTACCCCTCAAACTAAACAAGAACAATTTTCCTTCGTGGAAAGCTCAGTTTGACGCATTACTCTATGGATACGATCTCATGGGATTTCTTGACGAAAGCAAACCTTGCCCACCACATCACATTAGCGACAAGGACAATGTTCAGCAGCCTAACCCAGATTATGCTATCTGGGTTCGGCAAGACAAGATGCTGTTGCATGCCCTACTTGCATCAGTTTCAGAACCTGTGATCCCATTAATTGCGTCTGCCTCTACCTCGCGTGATGCATGGACGAGGCTTCACAAGTTGTATGCCAATAAGTCTCGCTCTCGTATAATGAATCTTAAAGAGAAACTGACAAATCTCACGTGTGACGCTCAGTCAGTTTCTGACTATCTTCAGAATCTCAAGGGCATTGCTGATGAATTGGCTCTTGTTGATACTCATATCAGTGACGATGATCTCACTATATTTGCTCTAAATGGACTCAGCAGCAACTTTCGTGATATCGCTGCTGCTGTTCGGGCTCGTGACACTCCCATCACTTTTGAAGAGCTTCATGATAAACTCGTTGAACATGAAGCTTTCCTCAAGCGCGAAGAGGCTCGTAGTGGGCCATCTATGACAGTTCATGCTACACAAGCCAAACCCAATAAGAATGGCAATGTGCATACTGGACCAGGCATGTTTCGGCCTCAGCATAATCGTTCTTATTCTGGCAAATCTTACTCTCAGTTTCATCAACAGCAGCCCCCCTTTGTTAATGGCGGCTCAGCCTCCTCGGCCAACAGGAATACACGCCACTCTTCTCAGCCTGGGGTGACGTGTCAGTTTTGTCAGAAGAAAGGTCACACAGCTCGACAGTGCTATTCTCTCAAACGGTCTTTACAGCAAGTGCAGCAGCCCGAAGTCCATCTCACCACACCCAACTCTAAACAAAACTGGATTCTTGACTCTGGCGCTTCTCATCATGTCACAAATGACCTCACCACCTTGTCCCATCATCAACCTTATGAGGGACCCGATGATGTTTTCCTTGGCGATGGCACAAGTCTTAACATCTCCAATACTGGTTCTTCTATCATTCCCTCTTCCTCCAAGTCCTTTGTTTTATCTGATGTTTTACATGTGCCTTTCCTTAATAAAAATCTAATTTCTGTTTCTAAATTCTGTCAGCATAACAACACCTCTATTGAATTCTTTCCTTTTTCGTTTGTTGTGAAGGATCTCAAAACGGGGGCGCACCTTGCTCGCGGGCGGACCAAGGGTGAGCTCTATGAATGGGAGGCTGCGGTTCCGGTGTCTTCCATGTCTTCGGCCGAACCACCAGCACCAAAGCAAGCCCATGCTGTCGCTGTTGCCCCAGTCTCTGTGTCCACGTGGCATCATCGCCTTGGTCATCCATCTTCGCGTGTTTTTCAGCTTTTGCGTCATAATGTGTCTCTTAATTGTAATGTTTCGGCACCCAACTTTTTTTGTGCCTCGTGTCTTAGTAATAAAAGTCACAAGCTTCCTTTTCGTAGCTCCACAGTAGAAAGTCGTGCTCCACTGGATTTAGTGTACTCGGATGTTTGGGGTCCTTCTCCGGTTGAATCAATTGATGGTTATCGCTATTACATTCTTTTCATTGATTACTACACTAAGTATGTCTGGTTATTTCCAATGTCTCGCAAAACTGATGTTTCCGTACTTTTTCCAAAGTTCAAACGAATGGTTGAGAAATATTTCCGTCGTCCTCTTGTTACTCTATATACGGATGGGGGTACTGAATATAAAAGTCTCAGGGTCTTTCTCGAGTCAGAGGGTATTCAACATCGTGTTTCGCCTCCATACACTCCTGAACACATTGGGTCTGCTGAACGTAAACATCGTCATGTTGTCGAAACTGGGTTGGCTCTTCTTCACTTCGCGTCTTTACCCCCCAAATTTTGGTCGTATGCGTTTCTTACAGCAGTTTATCTTATTAATCGTCTGCCCACACCGCTACTCCAAAATCAAACGCCTTATGAGCTTTTGTTTTCCAAACCCCCCACATACCACGGTTTACGTTCCTTTGGGTGTCTCTGTTTTCCATGGCTTCGGCCTTATTCTGAACATAAGCTCGCTCCTCGTTCTAAGCCTTGTGTGTTTGTCGGCTACTCCAACACGCATCATGCTTATAAGTGTCTTGATCTCTCTACAAATCGTCTATATCTTTCTCGGCATGTCCAGTTTGTCGAGCACACTTTCCCCTTATCCACAGCCTCCACGCCCGTTGACACCTCCGCCTCCACATCCGAATGGTTTGAGGGTTCGGCCACCCTTGCTGCCCTTCAACCGCCCATGGAGCATCTTCCCGCGCCACCCTTGGTTACCTCAGCGTCCGGAGCGGGTCTTGCCAACCCCAGGTATAATTGTTCTTCCACTTCTTCGCTTACACCCTCAGCACCCGATCCCCCGAACCCCGACCCACCATCCCCGTCCCCCGCCCCAGGTTCTGACGGTCTATCCCACAATCCGCCGGGTCATCCCATGATTACCCGTGCTCGCAATCATGTTTTTCGTCCCAAGCAATATCCTGACTATGTCACACTAAATACTACCACCAAACATCCGTTGCCTACCCCTCTTGAGCCCACCACTGTCAAACAAGCCCTTCGTGATCCTAAGTGGTGTGCTGCGATGGATGACGAACTTGCTGCCCTTGCTCGTAATCACACGTGGGATCTAGTTGCCCTACCTCCTGGTCACAATGTTGTTGGTTGTAAGTGGGTTTTTCGTATAAAGCGACATCCTGATGGCACCATTGCCCGCTATAAAGCTCGCTTAGTTGCCAAGGGGTTTCATCAACGTCCGGGCATTGATTATCATGACACTTTTAGTCCCGTTGTTAAACCCACCACTGTTCGTGTCGTTCTCTCGGTTGCTCTTTGTCATGGCTGGTCCATTTCGCATCTAGATGTTAATAATGCATTTCTTAATGGTCATTTAACTGAAGATGTTTACATGTCTCAGCCACCCGGGTTCACTGATCCAGACCGGCCGTCCCATGTGTGTCATCTTAAGCGTGCGCTTTATGGGCTTAAGCAAGCCCCACGAGCTTGGTATAACGAGTTAAAGCTCTATCTTATTCAATATGGGTTCTCTAATTCTCAGTCTGACACATCTCTTTTTATTTATCGTTGCGGTGATACTATTATCTATTTTCTCGTCTATGTTGATGATCTGCTTGTCACAGGAAATTGTTCTACGTCCATACGTAAGTTTATGGATTCTCTTGGTGCTCGCTTTGCCCTTAAAGAACTCGGGCCATTAAATTATTTTCTTGGTGTTGAGGCGGTGTTTACCCCCACGGGTCTCTATTTGTCTCAACATAAATATATTCGTGATCTTCTGGATAAGTTCAATTTTACAGGAATTAAGGATGCTGTCACTCCTCTCTCCGCCACTGGTCATCTAACCCTTCTCGATGGCACACCCCCTGCGGACTCTACTCAATATCGCAGTCTCATTGGGGGACTCCAATATCTTCAGCTCACTCGGCCAGACATCGCGTTTGCGGTTAATAAGCTAGCCCAGTTTATGCATGCTCCTACACAAACACACTGGACAGCGGCCAAACGACTTCTTCGGTATCTAAAGCATACCATTCATCATGGTCTTATGCTACAGCGAAACCAACCATTTACTCTTCGGGCATTCTCTGATGCTGACTGGGCAGGTGATCATGATTCTTATCGTTCTACTACAGCATTTGTTCTCTTTCTTGGTGGCAATCCAATATCGTGGTGCTCTAAAAAGCAACGCACCATTGCACGGTCCTCTACCGAAGCCGAGTATCGTGCTGTTGCTTCTGCTGCAGCCGAAGTTACTTGGGTCACAAACCTTCTCACTGAACTTGGCGTGCCCCTCACTCAATCTCCCACTATCTACTGTGACAATTTAAGTGCCACCTATTTATCCGCTAATCCGGTTTTCCATAGTCGCATGAAGCATCTTGCTCTTGACTATCATTTTGTACGTGAAAAGGTCTCTATTGGTGCCCTCTCGGTTCGCCATGTATCCACTACGAATCAACTTGCGGACGCACTCACTAAACCACTTCCTCGAGCTCGGTTTGAACTTCTTCGGACCAAGATAGGTGTTTCCGACGGAACCACCATCTTGCGGGGGCGTGTTAAGGGATAGCAGCCGTTTCTAACAAAATCCAGCAATGCATGGCTGCTGCTAACCGATTCCAGTAGTGCCACGGGTGTTATGTTAACCTCCTCGTGTTTGAAAGTAGATTAGTCTAGATAGGACTATCCAATATTGTTGCTATCTTGTTGTTATATTTGTTGTAACAAATAGGGTTTTTGAGTTGTACTAAAACACAAAATGTAAGTCCAAGAAACCCTATATAGGGGGGACAAATCGGTATACACATTATGAATGAAAACACATTCTTGCTCAATATCTCTTATAGACACAGAGAAAAAGTAACATGAAAGCATGAAATATGAAAACCAATCCGTTATTCATTCTTTAGACCCAAATACCAACCACTAAAATGCACAATGAAGCAATGGTCCAACAACGTATTTCTCAGTTTTCATGTGGTAAACCAGCTGCAAGCTGAAATTCTAAATAAAATAAAAAGGCAAGAGATTTTCACACTCATCCAGATATTAGATTAGACTTGCCAATCCACCTTACCCATTACGGTTTCAACCTTCAAAATCTTCTACTGCACCATGAACTAAACTTGTTTTAAACATAACTGTTACTCTTTCCTCTATCATCTTTATATACCTGCACAGCAATTTGATTTCGTATAAGCTTTAGCTGCCGCTAAAGGCCCTTCTTATGCCTTGTAATTACAAGTTGTTTTTCTATTCAGAGAGTAGTTATGCTTCAAGTAAGAAAATCACATCTCTCTTCTCCTGATTTTTTTGGGCACTTAGTAAAAGTTGCTTTATTTGGATAAAGGAAGTGTCGGTTTCATTTATGGTATCACTTACGCAGCCCATTTGGTTATTTCTTGGCTATGAAATAAAATAGCAACTCTAGCAGTGGCATATATCTACCATCAAAGTTCCCAAGGAATAAGGTCAAAAACTGCTGCTAGAAGACCTTGTTTTCCTCAACTCATAGATGAACACTTAACAGACAAACAGCATTGCATAAGAACCGCATACTTATCCACTTCATTATCCATCATATGCAAGAACCACAACCAACATGAATTGTTTGCATCCCAATCAACAACACAACCCCCGCATCCCACCGTGAATCCAAAAGGAAAAGACCAAATTGAAATCATTATGGGAGTTTAAAATTCATAGTTGTTGCCAACATCAAAAAAAGAGTCTCAACCATGCCAATAGAGGAGCAAACATATTACATCAATGCAAGCAATGGAAAGAGTTTACAGCACATACACATAAAGTAGAAAGACATGAGCTTCTGAATAGTGTTCTAGGTTGTATCTGAGAAAAAACTAGAATTGATATCAGTCCGCTTAAATCAAAACATATTTTACCTCCAGGAGTTCTGACGTAATAAATTTATTTTGCTTTTCCCTTTCATATTTGTAAACCACAGAAGTCAATAACATGTGCGCAAACGATCACACTAGTTTAAAATGAGAACAATATTGCAACTTTTACATTATCAATATTTGGAAGTTTATTGATCAAACTTTTTGAGTCGAACTTGGGAAAATACGGTCCAAACATATATTTAAGTTAGATTTTGACTATAATCACAATTACTCAAATAACGCGTAAATTATACTCATCTCCCAAACAGAACCCAGCGTGTGGAGTACAGAAAACTTTTAATCCATGGATGGTTTTCTTTGAAGTAAAAAATGCATGGGTAGATTCCCTGATAAAGGTACAACTTAAAGAAATTAAGTACCTTGGAAATATGTTGTATCTGGCCTCGTACCCAAAAGAAAAGAATGAAAAGGCCAGCAATTGCAAGGGAAATAAGGAAGACAGACTCGACGCTGAGGGGACCACTAGCTTCAGTAACCTCAATGGTACCATTGTAGAATGTGTTTTGATAGATATTCTGATCTATCTCATAGAAAATTTTGCCAACAAGATCAATTGCTCCTGGCTGCATAACATAATAGTAAAAGCCTAGCGCATTACTTCAAGCCTTCAAAAATTAGAACACATCAGTGCAGTAGATTTAGAAGAACAATAAATAGTAGAAGGTAAAGGGAAAAACAACCTGCAAAAATTTGCTCACAGCAAATACATATGGAAATGTTGCTTGAGAGGCAGGGGGGACAGAAGAATTGTTGAAAACCTACAGAAATTACAGATGAACTAATTAGCAACATCGTTCAAGTAAGACACAGATTTGACGATGGTAAATAAGCACATTAAGCTAAACCTAAATCGCAATGAATAAACACAAAAAAAAGGTGCAAGTTTGTAGAGGAAGGCGAACATTAACATGAAATGTAAGACCAGAAAAGTTCATTTTCCAGGAAACTTTATCGAGGGAAAAGTCAACAACTTCTGACCACAATGCTGGTTAAAAAAACACAGGAGGCAGTTTTATTTTCTTTTCGTTTTTTTGGGAGAGGATTGCCAAGAACAAATCAGTCGTTTCCTTTTTGTTAAAGCCTTTTGCAATACTGAACCAATGACATAATTTAAAGAAAGTCTGAAAAGGGAAAACGTCTCTAAGTAGGCCAGGAGCTCCAAAAAAATAGAAATTGCAATGCACTAAAATAGTATGAATCGGTAACTAGAAAAAAGAGTAGAGAGAGCAATCTAAGCCCAGGAATCTAAATGTGTCCAAGGCATCCAGCCTAAGCTTTTGTCTCAAGCATAGAGACGGAACTGATTCCCTCATGTATTTCCACTCATAAACTTAACCAGAAAAAAACGTTGGGAGCAGAATGGCATACTGCAATGCAATTAGAATGTAAAGAAGACTTTGATTATGTTTAGCTAAGAACTCACATCTGAATTCCCTGAAACTAGAAGTAGCACTTTATGAGAAAATGAAAACAAAACCATACAGCCTCAAAAATCTCAATCTGTAACAGACTAAACAAACTTTGACATCAAATGGAAAATGGAACCCATCAGACATGCGACTACAATTTTGGCTAGGCTTCGGGACAAACATGAAAGAGTATCTTAATGTTCACTTGGATCACCAAAAAGAAAAATATGAAGAAGTAAAAGTTGAGGGGCATAAAACAAAAACAGTAACAACAGCAAGTGAAAAAAACATGTAGCCCATTGCCCTTCTAAAATGCTCTCTCATCATATGGCCAATAAAAAGATTAGTAAAATTACAACAATTTACTCAGTAAATCAGCACATGAAATCAACGTCTTATTACATTCAGAGTACATGAAAAAACATAAGAGCAAAAGAATGAACAAGACTAAATGGTATTTTAGCTCCGAAGTCCATTACAACTATAGCCACCACCTAGAAGTTGAGTAATCCAGGCTATCACTGACAGTCAGATTGAAGAATACATCAGAGCACCACATTAAAATTGATGGAATAACTTTCACATAAGTTAAACAGATACTGGTGATAACTTCATTTTTAAATTTTCCCCAACAGTGGAGGTTACAAAATCAAGAAGCAGAAGATAATGCAACTAAAAGCCACAGAAGAAGAGTTACACCTGAGAAGAAAGGTTCTGAACTAGATACCGATGATCATAAGGGAGATGGACAGTAGCCTGGATTGTGACAATATTGATAGTTGTTTCCCCTAAATTTTGTGACATTAGCAGAAGAAAAAGAAAAATATCAGCTCCCAACAGTCGAGGATAAGAATAACTCACAATTTCATATGAACCACAACAAAGCAATAAAGAAGACAATGTAGGTACATAAACCTCCAACCCATATACAACACTATCACTATTTTGTTTCTTGTAATACTTGGAAACCATTTACGAGTCAGAAGACACTGGAAAGGAAAGCAGAATACTTTTACAAGTCAGAAGACACTGGAAAACAAAGCAGAATACAACAAACATACAGGCATAAGTTCCAAAACTTGAGAAGGCAAAAACTAAAAGCATTACCTTCATTGTGAATTCCTATCAAGACTTCATTCTCTTCTCCAGCAACAAGCGCTGCGAAAAGGGAAGCGGAAACTTATAATCAAATTTCAATCAAATCCACAGAATATATCAGGAGCTGCAAACCAACATAAAAGAAAGAAACCAAATAAAAGGTGAATAGTATCAAATAAATTGTAGATACTAACATTTCGAGGGATTTTTAGGGAAAACAAAAGCTGTATTCACCCCTGGAGCTGGACTATAACTGACATCACCAATATCTTGCACATCATCACCCACAATCCCAATATCACCTGCTTCAGTGTCCGGTTCCGAATTTCCTCGAGTAACTATGCATAGATCATTTGGATTCGATTAGTATTGGGGATTCAGAATATCACACTGAAAACACATATCCAACGACTAAAAGAAAGATCGATTCTTTGGCATCCCTTACTCTTCGAATTCAATATGTAGTAATTAAAAATGGAAAAATTTTGAATTCTGAAGATGATATAATTGAATCAACAAACTACTAAAAAGTCAAAAGACAGAAGAGTCCATGAGATTAAGCACAAAAACTGGACATGAACAAACGAATTATAAAGAATATCATCAAGAAAGCACATGCAAATACAAAACACCATAATCGATCAATATAAAAAAAAAAAG
>AP025048.1:38924333-38981262 GCA_036186865.1 Eustoma russellianum | reverse complement strand
AGATCACGAATTCCAGATAATGCCAATTCCAGATATCAGTAGGATAAAAAGACATTTAAAGCATGTACCTTTGAAAAGAGAAGAGGAGAAGAAAAGCAGAGCGAGAAAGAAGAAAACCCTGATCTTCATTCTTGCTTTGGTGAATCAGGAAACCAGATGAAAGCAGAGAGAAATATGGGTGGCGATAGTAAAGAAAGAGACTTGAGAGAGAGATTTGTCTGTTAGTTTAAGGCTTATAGTAGGGGAATAGAGAAGAGGGGAGTCGGATAATTTATGACGTGTTATGTTTTTTGCTTTTTCTTTTTTGCACGCGACGAGTAACGTGTTTTATTGTATATATCAAAAAAGGGGGTGTCAATATTATATATTTTTTTATTACTACTATAACAAACGTAAATAACGAATATAAAATGACAACTAAAGGATAATTAACACATTCTTTTATTAGTCACTCTTTCAAATTGCGTTCAAAAAGTGTCTTCTATAAATAAATAAATATAAATATAAATATAAATATAAATATATATATATATATACATAAAATGACAACTAAAGGATAATTAACACATTCTTTTATAGTCACTCTTTTAAATTGCGTTCAAAAAGTGTCTTCTATAAATAAATAAATATAAATATAAATATAAATATATATATATGTGTGTGTGTCATAGTGGAAAGACTGCTAATTGAGCAACTCAACTTTGGAAGTCGCAGTCCTGGTGATAATGCTCTTGATGATCTTTTCCCAGTCGACGTTTTAGATTAGTTAGCTTGCTTTTTTTTTTTTGGAAGGAAGGGTCTTTTATCGAAATCAAAACTGAATGTAATGTATATCACCGGTTCCATCACCTTATCACATATATACACAACATCTATCTAGCTACATAAATTAATAAACTGTTTCATTCGTGCTATATCATTAGTTAGCTTGCTTTTTCATTAAGAGCAGATAAGTATCTGACCGGAATAAAAAAGTTTGCGTGTGATGCTGTGTGTGAGTCTATATATATATATATATATATATATATAGGTAGATACCTTGTAGAAGTGATTCTAATTTGGCTGGAGAACTGGAACTCCAGAACAATAGATTTGGACTTGTGCATCCAAGTTCGTCTTTTTATTCCATATCTTCTATTCATGTGGGCCTGTGTTATAAATCATCATTTTACTACCAAATCATTTGCCAACCCAGTTGTTACACCACAATCTAATCGGAAGTCCGGACAGCAAAAACAATTTTAAAATGCACATGATCCAGAGCTTATGAATTGTCTTTAATTAATAAAATACACACAAAACACATATGTAGTATATTCCACCAACAGCAAAAGCTATAGTTAAGGTCTGGAAGGGTGAGAAGCAGGCAAAGAATATCTCTATCCCAAAGAACAGAGAGTTTGCTTCCAGTGAGACTCCCGGCTCAACATGTACCTGCGTAGATGACACCGAAATAGGGATATGGTGTGCTAGTGTGTTAGTGAAGGGATATAAATTAATAAAATATACAATATATATGTATATGATCCTGTTTTAAAAGAAAAATTATCAGTTCTTCCTTATTTGGTATTTTCTGTTATACATACATACATAGAAATACATACACATGACCACATTTACATATACATACATATATATACATGCATGTATATATGTACATACATGTATATACATGCATACATATAGATATATACATACATATACATGCATACATATACAATATGAGTATGTTAGTGTGTTTGTGTGGACATTGCTAATTGAAAGTACACCAATTCTAACGAGGGTTTGGATCATCGCACCACAATTGCTTCACTCCTCTACCACCGTACGACACGTGACAGCAAGGGAAGGTAAAGCTAGATGCGGATGTCGTGCGATGGGAGAGAGGTGAGGAAATTGTGGTTGAATGGATCTTGTCTCTTCTAACGAAGTGGATTTTATGGGTGAGATTATAATGCTCATCACAATAAGAATATTAAGTGGCCATCATTAGCTTCAATACATAAAAAAGTTAGTATTAGTTTAAAAAAACAAAACATCTTCAAATCACTTTGGTTTTTTTTTTTTTTTTTTTTGCTTTTTCTTTTGCTTTTGCTTTTGCTTTATATTATCAAACACCTCTTCTCGTTTATTAACAACAAAAAGTGAAAAGGGAAAAGAGAAAAAGAAAAGGAAAAAAATACACACAATATATATGGCTGTTGGAGCCCTGACTGCCGTGGCCGATTACCAGATTCGGGGTGCTGCTGCCGGTGGAAGCCACCAAACCAAATTGTTCAAGAAACGAAAATGATTAATACTAATTGAAATGCTTACAACTAAACACAAATTACTTATGTATTAATAAAACAAAAGCTTGAGTGTCCACATGATCTTCTATGCCACATATAACAGTAATTCTACAGTCCTCTTCAAAACATACTAAAACTACAGCAATCTTGTAGCTTCTTCTATTAAGATTTGCAGAACAATAGAAGAATTTACAACCATATGATGCTATTGGGTTTACAAACAAATATTCATTTCCTTTCAAAAGCTGGCAGGTGAACCGATGGATACTATATGATCTTATATCCCATAGTGATGATAAATCAAAGAGCAAAAGACAGTCAAATGAACCAGCTATCAAGAAAAGTGGACTGGTACTGCATCAAAACAAGAAGCAACACAATCAACGCAGCCACACCCCACGGAGAGCTTCCCTCGGACGGCCAGTACCCTCTCCGGCGCTGCCGATCCCATGGTGAAATCCCGAAATACCTGTCCGGGCTGTCAAAGTTGGACAACAAGCGCACAGCAAGAATCAAGACTAGGGGAACAGCCAATAGCATCCAACCTAGATTCTCTTCGGTGGCTTCTACGGCTGACTCGTATGACACGTAGGCTTGGAGGCCAACGAAGAGGAAGATGACAGCCATGAAAAGGAGGACTGGGTATGGCAAAGGATTTAGGGAGAAGGCCTCCATGAAGGAGGAGGTTCTGCTTCTGTACGGCATAATCAAATCGGTTATTGCTACAGAGTATAGACTGAATTATTGCTGCTTTGTTTCACTTTAGACTGATTCAAAAAGATACATCTTTGGACTGCTACTTATTTCAATTGCTTTTACTTAGACAATAAGGTGAAATCATGTTACCTCCACAGCTCCAAAAAGCATATGTGCAAGATGCAAATCAGGAGCCTAAGTTTCTTTTAGATTGGATGAGATCTTACGCAGTGATCCATACAAGGTGTCCTTCCGCAAGCCAAACCTTTGGCCTAGCAGCAGAAGAATAACCACTGTACGAGTTATTGGAATTGAACACTTGGACTTTTAGAATAAATCTCAACACGAATAACAAATAACAATTGGATTATGGCATGAGGCTCAATTGCTTTTACTTTGAATAAAAGAAGATGGGTATACAAACGGGTTGGTAGCCCATCTACTCATATATCCAAATCCTGTGCAAAGCAAAAGTCCGTTCTTCCATAAGTTTAAGTCACAAAATCACTTCCCTTGACGCCTTTGGTAGCCCATGTACCGTTTTAAGTCTTTTCTACCAGTAGTCATTTTGCAAGAGATGAACAATTTTCAATCATTTTTTTCCAGTTATATGTTAAGCCATAATAATTGGTTATTCACATGTGTCAAGTTATCAGATGTTGTACAAGCAACAAAATATACAATATGTATTCTGGTCGTTTAATCACCTGTCACGATACAATATATTTATAGTAGTACCGTTGTGTTTAAGTAACATCGTTCTATCTTATTCTGGAATTGGCTTGTGATTACTAAAGTTACGTCATAACTATTGGCTTTTCACAAAATATATAGTAATACATCACGGTTTTATCAAAACCATAGAAATATTTCACGACTCTATAAAATTTAATGAAAGCTAACCAATTGCATACAAAATTTCATTCTCCCTTAAACATTAATATACTCTTCTGAGCAACAATATATTTAAATTCAAAATTGAAGTTCAGAATTTCGCATTTGGCAAAAGAATAGAAATTCATTTGTTTTGTATGTTTAGAAAGGAGTTCAATCCTCTAAGCCTAAAAGTCTCAAAATACGCAATTGGATGAATTTACTCGGCACGTATTTGTGGGCGCCAGACAAGACGACCATAAAGATGACCTTGAATTCGTTTGTAGACGGTCACGTTGAGGTTCGAGCAAACGTGAAGGGTTTAATTGAGTTGTCATCACAATATACAATGATGAAAATATGAGACAAGCATTAACATGTTTCGCACAATTGATAATGTTTACCCTACATTTTGTTCTCAAAAAGGGTCAAAACATCACTAAATATGGGGCTTTCAAAGACAAACGTACCGTCGAAGAAATTATGTAACGCGTAAAAAGACCCGCTAATTGAAGTGTAATTATAGCTAAAAGGTTGTTATCATTGAATCTTCATATTTGAAGTATGAATAAATGGCGATGACGATTGTATGAGAAATGTATTGTAACAACAGTATTAATTGTACGATCCTCCTTACCATAATTCTTAATCATGCATTTAGTCATTCAATGGATATCGAACTTAAAAAAAGAAAACAACAATACATTTATTGAATAGTCATTAATGAAAATAAACATTACATAGAAAATACTTGTAGCAAGAACTTGAAAAGACACTAAAGCATTACATAGAAACATAATAACACTACAAATTATTCTGAAACTGCGATGCACTGGGAAAAGTGCTACGGTTGTGACCTGCTTGGTGGCATACACTATACTTTGTATATAGGTCGGCCCGTTTCACCGTGAATACAAGTTGATTTACGCCTTCCATGTTCACGTTTTCAACGAACTGGGTTAGCTTCAACCCTAAATGGCTGTGGAGACCAGTATGCAAAGTGTTGCAATAGAGGAAACAAACCGTTGTAGGTGTTTATCATCGCTTGACATGAGTAGAAAGGAGCAATCAACTCCACTATCATACCGTGTATATTGTTACATACTTGCATAGCATGTGAACAAAGTATGTGGTAAAGGTGAAATTTATAAGTGCAAGTTTTTTCAAGTAGACTGGCGGTATGTGAAACACCACCGCCACCTGGCATAAATTGAGTCACAACTTCATACACACATGTTCGTTTGTCACAAGTATGGATCCTATGTTTTTCGGTATCGGCTCTCGTTGTGAATAAATCGCTGCTGCACTTTCAGTAGACATTTGTCCCCCCACGCTTATATGAGCTAATGTCTCTAAGTGTTTCTTTTAAACATGTTCACCGTTCTTTTAAAAAATTTTTGAACACAAGCAGTCACCGGTAGACATCTAGTCTCATTGAGTGCAATGTTCCATGATTCCGAATAATTGGTTGTTATTACATAATATCTCTAGCCGCTATCGTAGGACAATGTCCATGTATCAAGCGAAATTTGCATAAGGTAATCGTATGTATCTTTATTCAGCGTCTTCAGCTTCTCCATACACTCCGTAAACTTGTACACTTTGTGCTCTAATGCAGCAGACCGTAGAATAGTCCTCAACTCCTTAGTAGGAAAATTATCTCTAAAAATTGATTGTATACGAATTCAACCACGTAATGAGTCAACTCATAGAAAGATATGAGCCAATCATCATACACCATTGTCATTGCTTTCTTGTAGTTGATTTTCACGTTCAAGATTCTCTTTATAGTTTATCAAATATCTTGTGTTCTAAAGTTCACATTCTGACTAATGTGTTCTATAATCATTCTCCCAACCATATTTGAATTAATGTTCATATGATCCGCTATGATGATTGCATTCGTGCAACTATGACAGTTGTGGAATAATGCCAATCTCCTAGTAATTATGCATTTGTTGTCTTCCAATTTGCGCACCTGACATACCAAGATTCTGTTGAATTACACATCATTTTATGGAACCATTTTTGCTTCACAAACCACAATCGCACGGTATGTTTCACCGTATCTTTGATTTTGAACAACATATTCAACTCTATTTTATTTGGTCTATTCTCTTTTCACAGTCGTTCTCTAATTTCACCCTTTTTATGAGCTACAACGTCTCTTAGCCGACCACAATCTTCAAGAAACAGAATGTTTTCGTGAAGATGCGGGACTGGTGACACATACTCCTCTGATTCGTCTTACTCCTATTCAAGTCCTCTCAACACTCTTTATCATCGTCATCGCTCTTCTCATCGTCTTTTTCACAGTCATCGTCGATATCAGCGTCGTATTTTTCTACATCCACTGAAATTTTCATCAACGTCTGTGACGAGCTGCATCCTCCCGCGTTACTCGCAACGTTACTCTCCAGATGTACCAATAATAACAACGTAATAGCCTGTGTTGCTTCACACGATTGATGGAATTATTGCGGGGACACAACGAATGCTCATGTAAATCTCCACAGCTGGAATATGTACATAATGCATCGAGATTTCAAAGGCAGCTTCGAGATCTTCGTCATTGGAAATACAAGTAGCACTATAAAGATTTCGACGATAGTTGGAGATAAAAGGACACGGTAAACCAAATCAATTGCGGCTACATTTGCTTCCGATCTGAGCCTTGTTTTGACTCCTTGGAGAAAATCCGAATATGACATTGTACAAGAAACACTCATCATTTTGGTTGGATTCATATCATAACCAACTCCATTGTGTTATGAAGGCAAAACTTTACCTCCAAAATACAACGATATATGAACAATTAGAGATGGCGGAGATGACATTTTGGATGGATTGGATAGGCTGCAAAAATACTTAATTGATAATAATATGAGGTGTTTGTTTTAGGTATGAGAAATTGAGATGGTTTTACAGAAAAAACATGTGCAGCACATGACGGTTTTGACAAAACCAATGTACTGACAGAACCGCAGTATGCTAAAACTCATAATGATACGACGATTTTGTCAAGACCATCGTCAATGTCACACGACGTTTTTAACAAAAACGTCCCGTATAGTTTTAGGTTTACTTTCAAACTTATGATAAAAATAGGTTTTTTTTAAAAAAAGAAAACTATTGTGTTTATATTTTTCGCCAATGATTTGTTGGACATGAAAATGACGTCTGATATTTGAGAGATTCATATCCATGTTTGGTAAGTTCAATATAGTAAATTCTTAATACTCCATGCTGCGTTTGTGAGTTCCATTTTTATACTTTCCACGTGCCTCCTCATGCTGCTTCTTTCAGTTTTCACCGACTCTTTTGTTTTTGCCTTTTTCGTTTTTGGGATCTGTTCATGACACACGTGCACTACAGGTGGGACCCCTGCTCTCTCTGTCCACCTTTATTTCTTACTCTAATTTCATACTTCTTTTTGTTAAAGGAAAAAAAGGTTAAATCTCAACCTTGAAAACTTCCGTTGCTCCATCAACATAGAGTGTTAATGATGATGTAAAAAATTTGGTGGATGACTTTACGAGTACTCATGTAAACAAATTTACAAAATATCTAAATTTAAATTTTTGTTAGGATTAAAATCTTCGCACTACAACAACATACATATGTTAGTCGTTATGATATGTCATGCGTTTTGTAAGGAACTCTAGTCATGTATGTGGCATGGAGGTTTTGAAAGTTTAAACATAAAAGACAGTTGATACATATGACTATTGATGAGACATAACAGAACTTTATAAACTGTATAATTGTATTATAAACTGGTTAAGAAATCCCTCAGTTAATTATAAATTGTATAATAACAGAACTTTACAAATTTCCACTTTGTCGGACTATAAATTTAAGACGTGGGGGAGTCTAGAATTTTGAGATGCATTAAATAGGAATTCTCATTCGAAGAGAAGAAAAACCCTTTGTTATGTATGTTTAGATAATCGATACGAGTGATTGCTTCAAAATCACAAATGACTCCTCGTATACAACTCTTGGAAGTTGAGTAAAATTTAACAATTATATAATGGAGATTAGGTGTCATCTCAATAATTGTATTCGGTAAACCTTGTTTTTGCTACACAACCCCGGCAAAGGAGGATAGGATCCCCTCACCCAAATTACCTCACCCCACGTGTCACCGCACGACACGTGGCAACAAGGAAGGGTGGTGAGGCTAGATGAGGGTCACCCACATCTAGCCTCACCATCCCACCCTATTGCCATGTGTCGCGTGGTCATGAGGGGGTGAGGAGATTGAGAGTGAGTAGATCCCAACCTGGCAAAGGAGCAGAGGAGTATCATGAGAGGTCGCTTTAGGAACGTACCACATAAGACTGTCCTTGTTCGTACTATATCGTCTCTTAGTGTAAAGGGCAGTGTTGCAAATCAATGAACACTTGAAGCGGTCACATTATTTTCACCCATCATGGACGATGAGAATTCACCCTAGGACAGATGATTTGTACGAGATTATAAAATTGAATTAGGAGTGGTTTGTGCATCAGAACGGCGACATAGATAATGACGTATCACATCGAGTTCAAACAGGCTGTTGTAGATGGAATGTGGCCTCAGGGGTGCTGTGTGATAAAAATTTCCCAACTAAATTAAAGGGAAAATTTTATAGGGTGGCAGTACGACCGACAATGCTATTTGGGACAGACTGATGGGTCATCAAGAGTCACAATTACAGAAGATAGAAGTCGCAGAGATGAATATGTTAAGATGGATGTGTGGGCATACAAGGCTAGACCGGATCAGAAACGAGGTGTTTCGAGAAAGGTTAGGCATGGTTAGTATATCAGATAAGATAAGGGAGGATAGAATGAGATGGTTTGAGCATGTCAAGCGGAGACAGACAACGGCGTCGGTCAGAGCAATTGAAAGCCTCGTTGTAGAGGGGAACATGAGTAAAGTCAGACACAAACTGACTTGGGATGAGCAGATAAGACACGACCTACTAGATTTTCACATCTCTGAGGACATGGTCCATGATAGGAGGTCATGGAGACATAAGATTAAGGTTAACGAGGTATATGTCATATATAGAGACACTTTAGAGTATATTTAGGGACATAGATAGGCGTAGACACTATCTACGCTTTAGGTTGACTTTCCACTTGGTTCCGTATGTTATACCGTTGTTTTACATTACATGTACATATATACGTGATGTGTATTTTAATATCGAAAGTCCTTTCTTTGTATTTCTTGAATTTCCTCACTAACACACTAGCACAACATATCTCTATTATCATGTCATTTATGCATGTACACATAGAGCCGGGGGTCTCACTGGAAAACAAACTCTTTATCTCTTGGGATAGAGATATTGTCTGCCTACCACTTACCCTCCACAGACCCTAACGATACATTTTGCTGTCGTTGGGATATACTGGGTCCGTATGATGATGATGAAGAATTAGGAGTGGTTTGTAGAAGACGTGAGACTGAAAAGAGAGGAGGGTAATATTGTGGGAATGAAGCGATCCCATCTGTATTGAAGTTACTCTCTCTATATATATGTATGTGATGTAACTAGAGTTTAAATCATCTCTTTATGTATTCCCTATATGATAAAACAACATAATAATAAGTTCAATTTAAAACCGGGTATATTGCATGCAAATTACTAAAATAAAGTAAGGCAAAACAACTTAGTTTAAACATAAAATTAGCGAGTCACTATGTAGATGAACGATGTACCTTGCAAAAATTGCGAAGAGGCTATTATTCATTTCATGACTATGATACTAATTGCATGCCAAAACCTTATAAAACTATATCAATGTGTTATAATATTGCGACATTGTATTCACAACATTTGTATATTTGTAGAATAAGACAAACTTTACAAAGACTATTAACTAAATCAAAACTTCTTATTTACATTATCTATATATCTCTGCGAACGGAACGGAATAGTGGACCATTAAAATTTGGCATGCAACCTTTATATATATATATATATATATATATATATATATATATATATATATATATATGAAAAACCACATGCATAAAACTCCCCAGTAAGGTACTGTCACATCCAGTCCCAAAGGTAGTGTAGGGATGTAAATCAGGTACCCAACGACCTGCTAGCAGAAGCTTGGTCATATACGCAGTAGTCTGTATAAGGAGGCCCCAGCACTGCAGTCAATCCTACAGTCCAAGGAAGCTCCCACACTATGCACTTGCTGGAAAGAGGCTTTCTTATCTTTGACAAAAATTGAACCACTGATCTACCTTTCCAGAACTCCTGTCCGGAACAAGTTTGCTATGTATGGGGACGCCACAGGCATAAAACTCTCGTAATATAGGAATACAAGGCCGTAAAACAAAAAACCAGAGAACCAATGGTGAGGTGGTTCACAGATAAGCATTTGGTTTGCCATGCAGTGGGGATGTGCGACAGAGATACAGCAGATGCCACCCAACTCATGGGATAGGATCCCCTCACCGCTACTCCCTCACCGCGTGCGTGACCGCGCGACACGTGGCAAAAAGGGAGGGTGGTGAGGCTGGGTGAAGGTAACCCTCATCCAGCCTCATCACCTCCTACTGCTGCCACGTGTCGCGTCCTGGGCCGCGCGGTGAGTAGATCTCATCTCCCAACTCATCACCTCTCCGTGACTCTCCAAGATTTTAAGCTCTCTCTTTCTCTTGATTTTTCCCACACACTCCTCCCTTTTCCATACACACACACTACTACTAGCTAAATTACACACCAATTTATATCACTTCATATAAATAGAGTTTTTCTTTTTCACCAATTTGTCTCTTGTTCTCATCGCTGTTGTGACCAGCTGCCTCTAGGTCTGACATCTCCCAATTATACACCCCTATTTCCCTACTTATAAGCTGTAATTTTCTTCATTTCTTGCTTTTCTTCCTTCCAACCCCAAGGTTAGTATTTGGTTTGTCATCATCATCTAAGATTTTTCATTGTTGTTGTTTTACTGTATTAGTCCTCTTTTCTAAGTGGAATCAAACATGGGTTTTGTTTCTTGATTCACGTTTCTTAATATTTTTGCGTCTTTGTTAAAATTCTTGCTGGTTCTTGGTTGTTACTTCTGATGTTTTTCATGCATGCCTTTATATGGGCTCCAATCGGTCTGCAAGTGTGGGTTGCTTCATTTTCTTTCTTATGAAGTTTCTGCAAAAATAGGAAAATATAATCGAATCTGATGTATATATATGACTATTTTGATCGGAAATTGCATTGAGAAATGCTTGTAGTTTTCTTAGGTTTCTCCGCCATGGATTTCTTTGTGTTATTGAATTTGTTTAATGGGTTTGGTATTGTTATTTTTGTACTTGCTATTTTGGTGGTATAGTATAACTATTTCAATTGACTGCCAAATGTGTTGAATGTTAGCGTCTAAAGTTTTCCTGCACCAGGTTTCGTTTCTCTTTGTTCTTTTGATCTCTTGTGCTCTCAATTTACTGTTTAAGTGAGTCTGCTTTGTCAGAATCCAGAGGACTAGAAGAATGTCTGCACAGATGGGTGATGTGTCTCAGAACGGTTTTGTGAAAAACATAGATTCCTTAAATGGAGGCTCTGTTTTTGATATAGAAGACTTTGATTTCTCCAAGTTACCAGAGAGGCCAAGAAATCTGAATATAGATAGGCAAACATCACTAGATGAAAGGTCACTTACTGATGTACCAACTGGTATATCTCCTCATCCCCCGTCTAGAACAGAGACTTTCAATCGAGCCCTCGAGCATTTTGATCATGCATTTTCACCTACCAAGAGGTCAGGCGTTAATACTCCAAAGTCACAGTTTGGGGTTGATCCACTGCCCATGATTTCTGAGGCTTGGGACAATTTGAGGCGGTCATTGGTCCACTTTAGGGGGCAGCCTGTTGGGACAATTGCTGCATTAGATAATTCAAATGAAAATCTCAATTATGATCAGGTGAAACCCTTAATCACTCCGTTTTCTTTGTTGAATGCTTCCTGGATTTTGACTTAGGATGTAAATGCTTTTCTACTATGTTGCTGTATGTGCATTCAATTGTTGCTCTGTTTATTCTGAGTTTGATTGATCTGAGATGAATTTAATCCGCTCTTCAGAGATAGAGTTTTATAGTTAAATACCAGACTACTTGATCACAAGTTTATGCTGGCACATACAGCAAGATGTGAATTCATTTGCTGCGTTTTTACTGCCTACTTACTAGTGATATGGGAACATCGCATTTGTATGTGATGATGGTTCATTTAGCAAGTCATAATTGCTGTCATGTGTATTTTAGCCCTTCTCAGTTGTTAATTTACTCCGTTGTGCAACCAGCATCAGGATTAACAAGCATTAGTGTCTTTTTATCCTATAATGACCTACTAGGTGAATAACTTAAAACACAGTCTGCTGAGCTTTTTAATTGGCACTTCCTTTAATCTAATTCTTTTCACATTTCTATTTGTTTCTTTGTGATATTATTAGTATCATTATTTTTTCTGCCCTTGTTCTGTTGAACGATTATGTTCAACTTCTACTTCTGGTTGTCATTTATCCTGTCATTGTACACATAATCTACTGAACTCCTATTGATAAGCTTTATCTCTGAAGGTCTTTGTGAGAGACTTTGTCCCAAGCGGATTGGCTTTCCTGATGAATGGAGAACCTGAAATAGTGAAGAATTTCATCCTGAAGACTCTCCGTCTTCAGTCATGGGAAAAGAAGATTGATCGATTTCATCTGGGAGAGGGTGTTATGCCAGCTAGCTTCAAAGTACTTCATGATCCCATTAGAAACACTGAGACATTAATGGCTGATTTTGGTGAGAGTGCAATAGGAAGAGTGGCTCCGGTTGATTCTGGATTTTGGTGGATAATACTACTGCGAGCATACACGAGGTCGACTGGAGACACTACTTTGGCTGAGAGGCCAGAATGTCAGAAAGGGATGCGGCTGATTCTAAGCTTATGCCTTTCAGAAGGATTTGACACATTCCCAACACTACTTTGTGCTGATGGATGCTGCATGATTGACCGTCGAATGGTAAGTTTCTTTTTGACTGTGCCAGTTCAGTTTATCCATCCCCTTGCACTCCAATTTCTTGGTTGACAAAATAACCCACTGGACACGCATACTCTCTCTCTCTCTCTCTCTCTCTCTCTCTCTCTCTCTCTCTCTCTCTCTCTCCATGTGTTGCCAGTTTCTTAAAGAATTCTCACAATCAGCCTCATATTTATCATGCCACATTGTTTTGAAGAACTTGACCTTGTAATTGTACCCTGGAATTATCACCTTTTGGTAGCCATTTTCAAATCGTCTAGTCTGGAGTCTTTAATGGTGTCCAGCATTATCAACTTTTGTGTAGATAATGGAGTTACAAGGTAAACAGCTTTGTTCTCTTGCATGAAATAATTGGAAGAGGGTGGTATTCTATTCCGCAGAAGCCATATCGTTGCAGCTTCCTCTGAATCGTTAGTCTCCACAGTTACTAGTATCTTTACTTTCATTGAAGAGATAACCCTGGTTATTCATTTGTAACGATCCATCAACAGGCATCAAGAATTTGTTTTGATTACCAAAGCGAAAAATTTGCACTATTGTTATTCTTTTGTTTCCTAAAAGTGTTTTAATTTGGATCATTTTGCTTCTAAGTGCAGGGTTCTGCTGACAGTTTTGTCAAGTTCTCCTTGGAATAATTCCCTAACATGTTGGGGCTTTTGTAATTGTGCAGGGTGTTTATGGGTACCCTATCGAAATACAAGCACTTTTTTTCATGGCTTTGAGATGTGCTTTGGTTTTACTTAAGCAAGATGCACAAGGAAAGGAGTTTGTAGAAAAAATTGTGAAGCGTCTGAGTGCTTTGAGCTATCATATGAGAAGTTACTTTTGGCTTGACATGAAGCAGCTAAATGATATATATCGATATAAAACGGAGGAGTACTCTCATACAGCAGTCAATAAATTCAATGTTATGCCTGATTCTCTTCCAGAATGGATATTTGATTTCATGCCAACTCATGGAGGTTACTTCATTGGAAATGTTGGGCCATCTAACATGGATTTTCGCTGGTTTTGTCTTGGGAACTGCATTGCAATATTATCTTCTTTAGCAACCCCTGATCAAGAGACAGCTATTATGGATTTAATTGAGTCGCGCTGGGAGGAATTGGTGGGATGTATGCCTCTGAAGGCTTGTTATCCCGCTATTGAGGGACACGAATGGCGGATAATAACAGGATCTGATCCAAAGAATACTCGATGGAGCTACCACAACGGAGGCTCCTGGCCTGGTAATTGCTTAGCTTTTTTGTACTGTGGCAGTGTCTTAATCTGAGCCATCTGCTCTATAAAAAAAAAGTAAAGATATCTGAGTCATATACTAGCCCAGATTGATCTTAAGTTCTAATACATGAGTAATAGCTATTGTAATTTTTTTCTTCATGAGCTGATGAAATCACGTACTATTTGGCCTAATCTTGTAATCATAAGTGTTGAATAAGTTTCATGTGCTAAAGTGAAAAATGAAACAAGATAAAAAAAGCTTTACTAGCCAATTTGCTGAACTGCTTAAAACTGAAAACATAGGATAACTGATGGAAAGTAGCCGTAAAACAAAGTAGCACAAAGTAGCTGTAAAACAGCAGTAATCAAGATCTTGAGTATCTTGACTTTAGTAGAGAATATTGACTAAATTGATACTCTAGGAGAAATAGAAGATTTAGTAGTACTATAAATAGGAACGATTGTACTCATACAATATCAATGAAGAAAAAAACTTTCATTCAAACAAGTGTTCAATTCTTCATGGTATCAGAGCAGGTTCATCTTGGACTCTGAATTTCAAGATTCATCATTGTCCTGAACTACAAATAACCAAACAAAACCCAAAATCCAGAATCTTTTTTTTTGGAACTCAGAAAAAAATTCATCACTGTTCCGCAAACCTTTCTCTACCTCATAGCCAAGAACAGCACAGACAGTGTTTACTTGAGCCATTCACCTGCAAAAAGATCAAACCAAAATGTCAGCAGCAGAGGAAAATAAACCCGAAAGTAATGAGTTAGCCATCCAGTTGGCTAACTTGCTGAAAAACAATTTCAGCATACAATCAAATCCCAATCCAGAGAACTTGTCAATTGGCATTAAGTTAAGCGGGGACAACTATCAACTGTGGGCAAATCTCATCCGCAGAGCAGTAGGGGGAAGGGGCAGGAGTCAGCACCTGACAGGTGTACCTCCTTCTCCCGTCCCCACGGATCCAACTTACTCCCAATGGGAAACAAGTGATCATTGTGTCTTCACTTGGTTGATACAGAATATAGAGACACAATTAATCAACAACGTCTCGCAATATCCAACTGCACAAGCATTGTGGGAGGGACTTGCAATCACATATGGAACTGGGACAGATTCATTGCAAGTTTTCGACTTGCACAAACGAGCAAACTTTGTCAAACAGAAAGGGCATTCTCTGGAAGATATTTGGAACAAATTGCATGGAATCTGGATGGAAATTGACAGAAGGGATCCCAACCCCATGAAGGATCCCGGGGACATCAACACATACAACCACAAAATCCAGGAACAACGATTATATCAGTTGTTGATGGCCGTGGATGACAAATATGAAACAATCAAACGGGAACTGCTCAAGAAGGAGCCTCTACCTTCTCCAGAAGCAGCATATGCTGCAATTCGGAGAGAGGAGGCTAGGGTGAATATCCTAAGAGGTGTTCCCTCAGAATCTGATGACTCCTCACCGGGGATTGGGGCTGGACTTCGAACTCAGGTGAAAACAGATAACCGGAGAAATTCCTCCTCACGCTCAGAATCTTCACAGCGTGAGAAGGATGATAAAAATAAACTTGTGTGTACTCATTGTGGGAAACGAAGGCACACAAGAAAGGACTGCTTTGAGATAGTTGGTTATCCCGACTGGTGGGAAGTAAAGCAGAATGGAGCCAAGATCGGAGATGGAGGAACAAGCAAAGGGACGGTGGCTGTGGGCATCAGTCAAAAGATTGACGCCAGCACTGAGCCAAGAAGGTTTCCCCATGGCAGCCAGCCTGCTGGAAAAATTTCCAGTAGCAGCGGCGAATGCAACAAGGAAGAAAGCCAGCCTGCTGGAGAAATTTCCAGAAGCAGCGGCGGTTGCAACAAGGAAGGAGGCCTAGGTGGTTTTAGGGTTGGGGGAATAAATACCCCCCAACCAGATTCTGTTTTTCCTATTATAACCTCTGTTTTTAACCAAACTTCCAATTTGCCATCCATATTTGCCAAACAGCCCCCCAATATTTCTACAAACATTATTCCAGTCATCCAAAAAAAGAATATATCCAGTCTGCCCCCAACAGTTTCCAAAAATATCAAACCTGCCCCAAATTCCTTAGATATTGCTCTTACAACCAAAAATCTTTCTCACACTACCAAAACTAACCAATGGATCCTAGACTCCGGCGCCACAGACACAATGACATTTGATCCGCACGATTTTACTAGTCTCACCACTACACATCTGCCTAAAACTCATATTGAAACCGCAAGTGGAGAATTAATTCCAGTCACCGGCAGTGGCACTATTGAAATTTGTCCGAACATTCATCTACATGACTGCCTCTATGTCCCTTCTCTATCCTCAAAATTATTATCTCTTAGCCATCTTACTAGACAATTTAATTGTGCTGCACTTCTCTATCCTAACTTCTTTCTCTTGCAGGATATTCCTACGAGGGAGATCATTGGGCGTGGCACTGAAAGTCAAGGACTATACTACATGGAGGAGGTAGCTCAACAGGGTCGGTCCAAGCTTGCCCACCGGACAACCAATGAACAACTATGGTTATGGCATCGTCGGTTGGGTCATCCATCTTTTGGTTACCTGCGTACTCTATTTCCTACTCTGTTTACTTCAGTTAATAAACCTATAGTCTGCAATACCTGTATTCTTGCTAAACAACATAAAGGCACCTTTCGTCCCAATAATACTCGCGTTGATCTCTGCTTTACCTTTGTTCATTCAGATGTGTGGGGACCCGCACCATCACCCACATCACAAGGATTTCGCTATTTTGTTCTCTTTATTGATGATTATTCTCGAATGACATGGGTATATTTTCTGAAACACAAGTCTGATGTTGTCACAAAATTCACACATTTTTTCCATATGATTGAAACCCAATTCCATAAAAAAATTCAAATCCTTCGGTCCGACAATGGGGGCGAATACGTGTCAAATCAAGTTCAAACCTTTCTTCAAAACAATGGGATCATCCATCAAACATCCTGCCCAAATACACCACAACAAAATGGTGTTGCAGAACGAAAAAACCGTCTCTTGCTTGAAATGACACGAGCTATGCTTCTTGAAGCCAATGTTTCCAAACCGTACTGGCCAGAAGCCATTGCCACCTCAGTTTATCTTCTTAATCGACTACCCACACGAACACTTAATCAAAAAACACCACTACAAATGCTTGGTACCCAGGTTGATATCCCGTCCATTATGACTCTACCCCCAAAAATCTTCGGGTGTGTTGTTTATGTGCACATTCCTAAACATGAACGTACTAAACTTGATCCATGTTCTGAAAAATGTGTTTTTGTCAGTTATGCTACACACCAAAAGGGTTATCGCTGTTACAATCCCGTCACTCGTCGTCTTCACATTTCCTTAGATTGTGTCTTTGTTGAAACTGAGTACTATTTTACACCCAGTACGCAGGCCCAGGGGGAGATATCAAGTGAGCCTTTCGACTGGTTTCATAACCATAGGGAAACTATGGATGTCCAACAAGGGCAGGCGGGCGGCGCCACCGAGCAGCCTCAATCGTGTGTGGATAGTCCTGAAACTTCGTTACCACTACCAGATGCACCTCTCTCCGAAGATATCCAACAAGAGGTAAGGGAGCTAATTCCTGATCCACCTTATGACCTATCCTTACCTGAATCTGATGACCTAATCCTTGAACAATTTGAGTCTTATGATGAGGCACAGGTATCTGTTTTGCCTCCAAGAAAAAACAGAGGGATACCACCTCAAAGGTACTCACCAGAGAGAAGGACGAGGAACGTCAGACATCCAGTAAATATGACTGTATCAGGAGACAAAGGAAAAACCTTGTTTACAGCACTGTGTGCAGAGAAACTTCCACGGAATGTAAACGAAGCTCTTTAGGAAGATGTATGGAGGAAAGCAATGGAAGTCGAAATGGAGGCGCTTCAGAAAAATAATACTTGGGAGAAGTGTACATTGCCCAGTGGGAAGCGGCCAGTTGGGTGTAGATGGGTATTTACCATCAAATACAAGGCAGATGGCATGATCGAGCGATACAAGGCCAGATTAGTGGCTAAGGGATACACTCAAACATATGGAATTGATTACTCAGAAACTTTTTCCCCGGTTGCCAAGATTGATACAGTTCGAGTATTGTTTTCGATTGCAATCAACAAAGAGTGGCCGTTATACCAGTTTGATGTTAAGAACGCTTTTTTACACGGAGAGTTAAAAGAAGAAGTCTATATGAAGGTCCCACCAGGGTTCTCACATGACTTCAGAAACGGGGAAGTATGCAGGCTCAAACGAGCACTCTATGGATTAAAGCAATCTCCAAGAGCATGGTTTGGGAGATTTACTCTTGCCATGAGACAGAATGGCTACAAACAGAGTAATGTTGATCACACGTTATTTCTGAAGCAAAGAGGGGAATTGAGTACATGTCTCATTATCTATGTGGACGATATGATTCTTACAGGTAATGACGAAGAGGAAATGGCTCGACTCAAGGTTAATCTTTTTTCAGAGTTTGAAATGAAGGACTTGGGAGAACTAAAATACTTCCTTGGGATAGAAGTTCTTCGGTCAAAAAGAGGGATGTTTATATCTCAAAGAAAGTATACACTGGACCTACTGGCCGAAGTAGGAATGTTAGATTGCAGACCGAGTGAAACCCCTATTGCAGCCAATCAGAAATTACAAATAAAGGAGGGAGTACCTGTCGAAGATAAGGAACAATATCAAAGGTTGGTAGGGAAACTCATCTATTTGTCTCATACACGTCCAGACATTGCATATGCAGTTGGGGTGGTAAGTCAATTTATGCATCAACCACAAAAGGAACATATGGAAGTAGTAAGGCGAGTTTTGAGGTATTTAAAAGGAACACCCGATAAAGGAATTTGGTTTAGAAAACATGGACATCTGGAGGTGGAAGTCTTTACTGATGCTGATTGGGCAGGAAACTTGAATGATCGACGATCAACATCTGGTTATTTTTCATTGGTAGGAGGCAACTTGGTTACATGGAGGAGCAAGAAACAGAAAGTAGTGGCCTTATCGAGTGCCGAAGCAGAGTTCAGAGGAATATCCAAAGGGATCGTAGAAGTCTTATGGCTCAAGAAGTTATTAACCGAAGTGGGGTTTCCAATGCAACGCCCAGCAAGATTAAAGTGCGACAACAAAGCAGCAATCAGCATCTCCGAAAATCCAGTTCAGCATGACAGGACTAAACATGTCGAAATTGATAGACACTTTATCAAAGAAAAACTGGATGCAGGGGTAGTGGAAATTCCACATGTTCGCTCCGAAGATCAGCTCGCTGACATTCTTACAAAAGCGGTTGTCGTAAAAACGTTTGAAGACACGTTGCACAAGTTGGGCATTGATAGTCCCAATACTCAACTTGAGGGGGAGTGATGGAAAGTAGCCGTAAAACAAAGTAGCACAAAGTAGCTGTAAAACAGCAGTAATCAAGATCTTGAGTATCTTGACTTTAGTAGAGAATATTGACTAAATTGATACTCTAGGAGAAATAGAAGATTTAGTAGTACTATAAATAGGAACGATTGTACTCATACAATATCAATGAAGAAAAAAACTTTCATTCAAACAAGTGTTCAATTCTTCAATAACAACCATAGGACTTGTGCTCATTGTAGATTAGGTGTGTAATTGAGAAGCTGTATGCATATATGATAATTAATCAGTTAAGTATATGTATACAGTGCTCTTATGGCTCCTCACAGCAGCATGTATCAAGACTGGACGGCCCCAAATTGCAAGGCGCGCTATTGAACTTGCTGAGACCAGGCTTTCAAAAGATGTCTGGCCTGAATATTATGATGGTAAACTCGGTAAATACGTCGGAAAGCAGGCTCGAAAAAACCAAACATGGTCTATAGCTGGCTACTTGGTATCAAAGATGTTGCTTGAAGACCCTTCTCATCTTGGTATGATCGCACTTGAAGAAGACAGGCATCTTAAACCGGTTTTGAGACGATCATCCTCATGGAGTTTCTGAAGCTTCCATGTTACTGTTGACCTAGTTAGTTGAGAACGGGATGAATGCTAGCTATGATGAGGCTTGTTGAAGAAAAATTATAGATCAATGGCCTATGTCTAGGGAAGTCTTGACTAAATGAAGGGGCCTCTAGCTTTGGAGTAGGAACACGCGTCTTAAGGCGTTGTCATGGTATAGCTTCTTAGTCACTTCTTTTGCTTCTCTCGTTTCAAATGCACAGTTTCATTTTTGTAATTCATTTTCTTAGAGGGATTTGCTCCTATTTAATCTTGAATTTGAGGTTGTCTTGGACATTCTTGATTTCCCTCCTGTTCCCCCCCCCCCCCCCCCCTCTTCCTGGCCGTCTCTCTTTCTCTTAACCAAAAGCAAACATGCCTATGAGGTTTTCATCTTGGTTACATGCAGCAGTAGAGCTAATCTTGTGGTCATAAAAGAGCCATTCGGTCAATGCAGAGGTTTGATTGAAGTAGGTGTGCTTGAAGGGATGGGGGTTGTGCTGTCCCTTGTCCCTTAAGAGAAGCTTGGCCTTCCCTATAAGGCCTCCCCGTGTATCGACTGTGCTTGAAGAGGGTATGGAGAGGGGGAGGGTTCTGTTCCTCGTCCCTTACAAAAAAGATTGGGCTCTTCCCATTGATGCCCCACCTTCGGGCATAAGCGTGTTCGGGATGGAATCTTCTCACCCTCAATCTCCTCACCTCACTTATGACCACGCGATACGTGATAGCAGGGTGGGATGGTGAGACTAGATGCGGTGACCCTCATCTAGCCTCACCATCTCTCCTTGCTGCCACGTGTTGTGCGGTGATGCGTGGGGTGAGAAAAAATGAGTGAGGAGATCCTATCTCAGCGTCCTCTTGCTACCCATATGTAAAAGCAGATGGGATCTGCGGTGCTATTGCCAAATAAAAAATGGAGGAAAAAAATGAAGAAAACGTCAAGAATATATTAGTTTTAATATTAAAAAATCTATTTTTCTTGCATTTTCTAAAGAAAATTCATATCTATCCATACAATTTTGTCAAAATCGTGGTCATACAATACTATAGTTTTGACAAAACTGTAGCGTGTCATTTTGACTGTGATGTGAACTATGGTTTTGTCAAAACCGTGATGTTTTCACAGTCCTTCATACTATGATTTTCACAAAATATCTGTGTAAAAATATTTTACGACTCTTGGTAAATATATTTCAAGACTCAATAAAATCTAATAAAAGTTAATCAATTTCATACAAAATTTTATTCTACCTTATCAATTGAATTCTTATTGACTCTATATGCTTGAACGATGTGTTATGCTCGATAAGTGACGGTTTACTTGTATTGCATGTTTAGAAAGGAATCTGATGAGATTGTTTTGAATATTTCAACTGACATTAAATTGAAAGAATTCACTAGACATGCGTTGATGACCGTCAAAAAAGATAAAAATAAAGATGATTTTGAATTTGTCTCCAGGGCCGTGTTTGGAATGATTTGATTTGGAAAAAATGGCATGCCAAAGGTTTCCTATCCTCTGCTTTCTGAAATTAACCCGTGTGCTTTATAACAAAGTTATTTGGCCAGAATAATTCTGCACAATTTTGTTGAGCCAAACCCAATAAGTGCTATACAATCACTCAACTTTGCGCACGACTAAGGCTCAAGGATCCCATGAAATGGGGACCAGACACCATCATATGTTCCTTGTCGTGGCAGTCACAATCACGGATTGCATATAACCGTGTTTTTCTGAAAATGTGTTGAACCACCAGATCTGAAGCCTAAAGGGGAAAATAGCAGACATACAAAGGCCGTCTATGTTCCAATTCAATTAAATAATAGGTCAATATTGATGATGCCTCTTTCCATGAAATCAACTTGTTCAGAGAGAGTCCCCTGGCACATGCAGATGCCAAGTGTATTTTGTTTGCCCTTGCACATTCACTCGTTGGTTAAGGAAAGATACCTTCTGAATAGATACATGTAAATCAGTACTATAGCATATTGAAAAACTACAAGTTCTAGGAACAGAGGCATCAATCAACGTCTTGATTTCTTATGCACTATATCCTGCAGCTCAAGCTTCGTTCAGACCAATGGCAGTGGACATAAATAAAGACACATCCACAAAAGGGTAATTTCCTGAGTCCATTTGCAAGCAAACGACCAACACTTTATAGTTGATTTGAATATTGAATGGACTCAGAATGTTATTGGAAACTATTCATCTATCCTCGAAGGGTGACCAATATCTAGGCTATTCAAAGTTCCTGAAGACACTTCCCGTTAATGTACTCAACGACTTGAGTCACCGATTCGTCCAGTGCAGCAGTGACCGCTGCCAAATTCTGCAAAAACTCTTCAGAAGTTGGTTTGTCACCATCCACAATATCAGTCACTGCTTTTACAAATATGACCGGAACTTTTAGAAGATCAGCCACATAAGCAACGGCAGCTCCCTGAAAATGAGGCAGTTCCACATTTAAGGTAAAGATATCACATACTCCCACCGTCTTAAAAATATTGCTATATTTTGGACTTTGCTTAAATTAAACTGTGACAATATTTTTGGGATGGAGGGGGTAATACACTTCTAATGCACAATTTTGGGACGGAGGAAATAATATTTGTGGGAGAGAGGAAGTAATACAGTTCACCAATCGGTCAAGGAGATCTGAGAACTCAAACACAGCTCTGCACATTCAAGATCTTCCTCACAAGCCCAGCTTCAACGATTAGGACACCTCTTAATACAAACCTACATGGTAACGTGCTTGCTCACATTAATAATATTCCTACTCGTACAACTGGTTAATTACAACTGGATATCCAGTCTAGACCTAAACAAAGATGCCCTCCTGCTTCTAATTCTTGCTCTGTGCTTTGAACTTGTGATTTGGCATATTCACATGTGAAATTTATTAAATTTATGCATTTCAGCACCATATATGCTTTGTGTAATTTAGTTCTCAATGAATTCCCTTCCCTTCATCTGTTTGTTTGCCTCCCCACCAACCCCCACCCAATTTCTTTGACATCCACCCAAAGACTGGGAAGATAAGCATTTGGTTTTGTATCAGCAAAGGTCGACGAATCACCTCCATGTCCTTTACAGTTGCGTCATTTGCAACAATAGCTGCTTCATCATGTGGGTTCATATCCAATGAATCACCAGTAGACAATCTCCCAACCTGTAAAGTGCATAAAAAGAAGGCGGAAAAGAAGGACGTTTGATTTCTTATGAATAAAAAGAAACACTGCCACCTAAGAGAGTGAAGAATGCATCTTGATTACTTGCTGCTAGAAGTGACGTGCAGAAGAAGAAAGACGATATCCAGAAAATTATTTATTTACCTATGAGAATGGCTTTCAAAGTAAGTGTACAAGTCCGAAAAGAGCTGTTAGCACGTTACCTTCAGATTTAGCTCCTTCACAAGATTAGGGGTAGAACAAGCCTGTCTCAAGCCTACACCATAGAGATCAAGCACCTTTACATTGACAAAAGACAGATAAAAGGTGTAAGATGTCATTCAAATGAACAGTTTACCTCAATAAAGGAAGAGCATGTGGGAAGTGCGGAAACAATAGGTCTGAGCATAATTTAGGTGAACGAGTAAGCCCTATTACTAAACTTTGAGTAAGCCATATTACTAAACTTCTAGTGATTACGTTCTTAAACCATGTAAGCAAATAAATTATAAAAACAGAAGGACGAGGCAGGATCAAAGCACATAACAGGATTAAAAGGTGGTAGGAATTTCCAGCTATGAAACAAGGAAATCAGACAGAATTGAAAGAAAATGCTGAAGGTTTTTTTATTTTCTTTTATTTTTTACTTTTACAGAAAGCCATTATTAAAACAGCTTTTGCTCAAGAACACATGAATCTCCCCTAGCAACGTAATTACTTTACAAAAGTATGACTAGAGCGACACAATGTCATAACATATACCATATTAACAGAATCCCTTTTTTTTTTGGAGAATGAGGAGAACCCTAAAGACAATACGTTAGTCAAACTTCAAGAAGAAAGGAATTAGGAAAATCTGACAAACAAATCCCACATTCACATTATCTTGTCTAGCATGCAAATGCATGGACAAACTTAGTCTCAGCTGTATCTTTTTTCCCCTTATAAATTGTCTCTCTTCCTATTCGTCAACGTTGTAAGTAGACATATACAGTGAAAACCAACTACCGTAAGTGGATACTCACTGGAATTGGAATTCTTCTGTCGTGGAAAGCAACTTCTGAGACAACATACACATCGCCTATGCAAGCATCTTTGGACTGAAAACATGGAGACATGGATAAGAATATAAGAAAGGAATGACTCAAAGTCTCCAACATGTATCTACATAGAAAAAGTGCTGACAAGGACCAAATGATAGTTTCATAATTCCCAAAAAAAATTCCTGGGAGAGAGAAAACACATCTGGAACTGTTAGAGATGGTCTTTTTCCCCCCTTTCTTTTTCCCTATGTACTTATATTTTTTGTAAAAAAAAAAGAAAAAAAAAGACGGGCATGAAAAGATTGAATGTGGAAGTAAAGCACTAAGAAGATAATGTAACTGTAGGAGTAACCAAAAACACGCATCCAATTGGTGCAGCAGCGAGACAATGTTTGAAAAGCCTACCCCTCCTAGCAATAACAGAAACTTGATGCCCTTATCATTCTTTTTGACAATTGGCAAGAAAACTATAGGGAGAAAATTTTAAAAATTACTTCAACACAATACGAGGAGTATGAACTTCAGCCAAATAAAACATACAAGCTAAGGTGTGACTGTGATGAGATAGGAGCCAGCACTACCTACTATGTTCTCCTACAGAAGAGAATCTGGTAAAAGAAGCTCACCTTAAACCCACCTGCAGTTCCCGCATTCAAGATAAGGTCAGGCTGTAAAGCTTGTATAGAAGCATAAGTGACCAGAGATGCCGACACCGTTCCCACACTGTCCACCCCTGCCATAAAAGCAGAGCTTGATTTTAATAAACTATGATATGATTTTCAAATAAATACAAGACATACGATTTCTCTCAATGTTAATAGAAAAAAAAAAAGAAATCCTCAAAACTTAATGTTTTAAAAAATCCATCTTTCCCACACAAAGACAATAGGTCTGAATGAACCCACCAAAACTTTTGAAAACTAACTTACAATTGAATTCTGAATGTTTCATTTGATTGAATTCGTTTTAGGCCCATTTGATGTACAGGAGATAACATGCACCATTAATTTGATAAGATGTCAAGATAGAGAATGCCGTAAACTATTCAGGGAACAAGGCACCAGTATATTTGTCCTCCAAGCACATCTTTTGATCATGCAAATATTATTTTTATTGAATGTAAGCAAAAACGTAGGAAAACAAAATACAGCACTATAGTATCTCAGTTGGATAACAAAAACCCTTGATAGCCATTCGTCAAAGTAAATTACTTACCAAAAGCTGCATCTTTTCCTGGACATACAATATCAATGTGAAGATCCTTATAAGTGCCTTGATACCTAATCCAAGGTACACCTTTAGGGAACCTGTGTTTTCCACTTAAGATTAGTACTCAGACCTTCAATAGTGTCAGAAACTCGAAACAAAGCAAATTGCCACGTTCACTAGCGGTTCGAACCATGATTATGATCATGACTTTTGATTTCAATATAGGTCATTTTAGATTCATTTAACCTCAATAGATTTAATATAATAAATTATCAATAATTACAGGGTCACTTTAATCTCAGTAACACGGCCTTTCATGTAAAGTAATTGGCTTTCCAAATAATGTCATTATTTTGTACAAATTTTTTTTTTATTTGAAATTGTTGAGGAATATGAGGGAGAAAAATGTGGCTTAAAACTTCATAGTGATTATAACAGGTTCCAAAAGGTAGCATCTTTACAGTTGCACTAGCAGGAAGGGAGAAATAAAGGCACAGAGAAATGAATTACGGAGATTGAAGGTCCTCAGTGAGCTTGAATTTGTTCACCAGAGGAAGCGCCTCTGTCTGCATAGCTACCCAAAAAGAAAACCCATTTAGATTAGAGTTAAGCAATGAAAGAAGAAATTGAAATAAGCATAAGATACCGATGACAAGGAGCAGATTGGAGATGGGGCGGGTATTGACTTCGGACACGGCTTCCCCTTTGACCGAAGGAACCATGTTGTCCGATTCCTCCTTTCTTTCTTTGTATTCAAATTGGAATGATCAATCAATCCGCTGTCTCTATCGCTCTTCCACCTTTACTCTTATCAATCAACTGACTCTAATGTGCATTTGCTTATTTTGTCACAGAGAAATGTGTGCTATATGATCGGATCATCTACCTTTTTTTTTTCAGACGATGTGTAGATGAAATAAGAGAATCTATTCATATTTCATGGGCACTGTAACCTTATATTCCCTTATATCAAATCGAAAAAAAAAAAATCCTATATTCCCTACTTTGCTTTCTACTAAGTTTTAATATCATGTTTACAAACAACTAAAACACACACACGTATGTGTGTGTATATATATTCCATTGATAATATATATCTAGTGAATTAAAGGAAAAAATAATAATTTCTATTATTTCTTTGAATGCTAATTTCTGTTAGTTTGAATAACAAGAAAATATATTTAAATTTTCAATTTTGCTTCCAAAAAAAAAAATTTATGGCTTTGCAAATTATGCAGGGCCATGGTAGTAAACCCTGACTAAGAAACAGAATCTACGGAAAGGTAAAAGAAAAGCCCAGGAAAAAAATAATTATAAAAGCTAGTTCATATTCTTTGCAACAACAACATTACCTCATTGCTTTATAAACTCTCGCATATCGCGGGGTATGGGGGTCGGATGTACGTAATCATACCTAGGGCTGTTAAACGAACAGAACAATTCGCGAACTGTTCGAGTTCGGTTCGTATTGGTTCGGTAATTATTTGTTAATGAGCCAAATTCGAACAGGTATTTGGATTCGTTTAGTTAAAAAAGTCAAACTGTTCGTGAACTTTTCGGCTCGTTTAAACAGTTATAAGGTTATCGAGCCAAATTCAAACCAATTTTAAAGTTTGTTTAGCTAAACAAACCGAGCCAAACAGTTCGTTTAGCTATACCATACCCATATGTAGAAACACACAGAAGTTGTTTTTCGATGATCCATAATAAAAATTGCGTCAAAATGTGTCGTTCAACTGCTACTACACAATATAAGAAACACAAACAATTTAATTAGCCATTCCATTAAACTTCTGTTCTTTATACTTCTTCTTATGTGTAGTTGAGTTGGAAGGTATTCTTAAATGGCTTACAGCATTTCTCCAATATAATGCAAAGTAAAAGGTAAATACCTATAATGTTATATGAATGAAAGCCCAAAACTACTCACCAATATTTGAGGAAAGGTATGGTCAACAGACCTCATCCTTTAAGTTAATAACGCACCATGATTGAAGTTAGGCTCATATGCTAAAATACAAGAGTATACTTACGTGTTCATAAGAGCAAGTGAGTAAATTTAATTAGCCCTTTTGGTCAAGAATTTGATGAATGCAAGGTATTGTAAGGATGACTAGTCGTCATTTTAGTCGTTACTCCAAAACTTGATTGATGAAGCCGGATCTTCACCAAGGGTCTAGGCGACCTCAAATTAGCTCCGTCAGTTAACTTGAAGAGTTGTTAACTGAGATTGATATGATAACTGGAATAACCTCTAAAATATCCTGCACAAGAAAGCACGGGTCAGAGGCAACCTCCCGGGAAAAACCCTCCGACGCTCAAGTCAGTTTGGACCATATCTCACTGAGATTATAATTTAAAAGGTGAGTTAGGAGTTTCTCACAGTATGAGCCGAGGAGCAAAGGATGTGAATTTGCTCTTGAGTATGAATGTTTTTAATTCCGGGTCCTCTTCTTTGTCCTGGTTGACTTGCTTTTGTAGACCTTTTTCCGCATTGGGCTTCCGATAGTGGATAAGACGTTTGCTTGGGGCAGAAAGCCTAGGACGCTGTAGGTCTGCTGATGTGATCAGTAGTCTGACTGACGTGACTAATAGGCCGGCCTGGTTGATGTAACTAGTAGGTCGGCTGTTATGATCTTGGCGTGTTCAGAAAGAATAACCAGCTGTAATCACTATATTTGAATTGCACCTCTGTTTGAGGGTCCCACGAAGTAATGTCGTGCTGGGTTCCTTTACTGAAGTGCCCAACTGAACTTTGTCAAAGTGCAAGATTAAGACTTGCCGAAGTGCATGACTTGGCCTTACCCAGCTGAAGTGGTCTGAAGTGCTGCATTAGGACATAGACCGAAGTTGGTGCCGATGTGCAAACCTTGACGTATTTTTAGATGTTATAAGGGCGTCATGATGCCTTGCTGAGGTGCAGCCGAGACTAAACAAACATGTTTCGGTGCGGTACTGCTGAACTGCAGTATTTTGAGTGCTGAGCTACTGGAGTTAAACCGTTGACCGTTGACTATCAAACGATTTAATTATGATTTATCATCGACCAAAGCAGATTTACATTTATCTACTTATGGCATATTCAAAAACTTGGCCTACAAAATTAAAAGATAATAGAAATCAGCTGATTGTTGTTACACAAAGAGTTCATGCTACAAAAATAAAGCTCCTAATATTTACAACTCAAAACCGAAAACTGTCTTTCTCTTTTCCTTGCAAGTAAGTCTTCGGGCTTTACATTTCCTGTTGAAACCTTGATGCCGAAGAAGCACACCGCAAAAACTCGAACACTTTGTTCTGTGCATACTGCCAAAGCAAAATTGCCATCTTCAGAGCTCCTCTCTTCATGTCTAACAGGTTACAGTCAATTTCCTTCTGGTGCTTAGCCATGTATGGCTTAACGAACGAATTGTAAATGTATTGTGTGCCCTGGAGCAGTTGAACTTTCAGTACCAACAAATTGATCAAGTATTATATGCAATGTCCCAGAAATAAATTTTAATTAAAAGGACAAGATGGTCAAATTTTAGTGAAATTTATTGGGTTAAATTACATTTATGGGAAGAGAAGGCGTGACAACATTTTTGGAAGAGTCAATCACACACACCTGTGTTCGTGGATACCAAAGATATATAAACAGCGCAAACTTAGCTTCATCGTACAGAGGAATCCTGCAAGAAGCAAGCCACAACGAAAATGTAGATACCCAAAGCTATGTTCACTCTTACCTGTTTTATGATATAGATTTGTGTTTATTGAGTTTCCTCTCTAAAACACTAACACAACATATCTCTATTATTGTGTCATTTATACATGTGCACATAGAGCGTCTCACTAGAATCAAATCCTTTATCCTTTGGGATAAAGGTGTTATTTGTCTGTGGCTCACCCTTCCCAGACCCTAATGATAATTTTTGATGCTGGTGGGAGGTATGATTGGTTGATGATATAAAATCTTTGACAGAAACTCCTTACCATGAAATGAAAACATCACCTACTCTTTCACAAACTGTAATCAATGCCACCAAGATCCTACAATAAAAAAAAAAAAATAGAGAATGTAAATCACCATATCTTAAATAAAGTGTTTTCTAATTAGAATAAGAGAAAAAACAAGTTTATTTATCATCAAACATTTCCAACCAGTATTGGCACCAAAACATGAGGCGGTGGATATCTGTCTTCTTATTTTCTAGCGTTTTGTAACACTCATATGCTGGATAAACATATCCAAAAGCCATCCTGGAAAACATAAAAAGTACAAATTTAAAGAATATTTATGACAAGGTTAATAGTAGACCCTTTTATATATGCATATATAAATCAACAGGACAGCACTGAATACATACACGAGCAGTCTTGACAAGAAAGCGCCCATCATCCTGAAGCTCTCAGTTGGCAAACTCCAGTTTTCAAGCCCACATAGAGACGGCTAGAAATAGAAGGCAAAGAGATTGATTAAACCAAGTTTATCTGATTCAAAAGATAATCACATAATAGCGATAAAAAAGCCAAGTTGGAAGCAAATTTTAATCTAACTGGTCAAAGCGTATATCTTTTATCCTGCTAGTTTTCTTAAAACATTGTCCACTGTAAAACTGACCTTTTTAAAAGAACAATACAACTACCCTTGGATTGCTCAAGATAGAGGGTGTATATACATGCTAAAGATGACCTAAAAAAGAAAAAGAAAAAATAAAGTACATGGTAAAAGATTCAACTGAATCATCAGAATTTTGGAACTGCCGTCGCGACTTCTCTTCCAACCGACGCCAGATGCAATATTGAACCGCAAGGGAAGAGCTCCACTTCTTTAGAACGAATGTGACCGTGTAATGTTACTTATAATACATTGCATAAACTTCAAGACGGTAACGCTTTCAAAAAAAGGACAAAACTTTAATATGGTTACTAGATTTTTTTTATACATAAAACAAACCACTATGTCATATACGAGCATTTGATAAAGAGTGAACCATACATAGCATATACTTTGGTCTTGAAGGTTCACTCTAGTTATTTAAGTTTCATTGGCTAATTTGATTAAGTAGATAACATAGTGTCTAAACTTTACATTTAATGGCTTCAGTCTGGTTATTTAAGTTAGGTCTCCTTAGGTAATTTTGTTACTAGGTCTCCTTCGCACCATGACTAATTGATTTAATTTTGGCATTATGTGTATAATATCTATTGAATGTTAGGTTTTCTTGTTTTATTTCATGAAGTTGAGCCTCAATTTCATATAGCTCAGACGTATTATCTTGTTTGGAATACATTTTTTTAGCTGCAACTTATATTTCAGCCGTAGTTTCATACATCATGAAGTCATCCCTGATATCAAGTAGCATTGATCTTATTAGTCTTGACATAATCATGCTATTTTCAGATTTCCACAATCTGAGCTTAGGATCCAATTCAGTTGGAACAGTCACAGTGCCAAAAAGTCATTCCTCTTTGTGTTTACCAGTCGCAAACATTTCAACTCCCTTAGACCAAGAGAGATAATTGTCACCATTCAGTTTATGACTACTAGTAAGAATAGAAGAATCATTGGAGGACAGCTTAGCAACTGGACCCTAATCCTAATACTTGATTAGGAGTGGAGATGGCTTCAGTTTGCACAGAGACAGAAAGAAGATGAAGACGTAACCATATTTAAAATAAATTAGAATCAGTACTCTAAAGGGTCATAACTCAGGGTTGGGATCTCCTAACCCCCATTTTGCTCATCCCATTTGTGAACGTACGACACGTGGCAACAAGAGAGGATGGTGAGGCTAGATGAGGGTCACCCGCATCTAGCCTCACCACCCTCTTGCTGCCACGTGTCGCGCGATCACGCATCACCGCACCCCCTTTGCGGTGAGGGGATCCTATCCCCACAACTCAAGGTTAAGATTAAATGTACAAATGTTTGTCTTATATAGTGTAGCGCCCCGCTCCCGAATCTTAGCATCGGGAACAGTGCGACCGTCGTATCTCACTAAAGAGAATACAAAGCGTCGAATCAATTTTTAATTTATCTCTCTCTTGTTTGAAAAGTTGCAACGCCTTTTTGATTTGCAATTTTTCCTGTGAAACGAGATGGAAACCTCGTGGGAGCCCTGTCAACAACAACATTATCATATTGTCTTAGAATCTTCCGCTTATGGTGGATACACAACTACACCCATATGTTAGAAACATAAAGAAGTTGTTTTCCGATGACGCATAATGAAAATTGCTTCAAATCTGTGATAGAATACACAAATCTTGTGGGATATCTGTGAAATATTGTGAGTCCTCAAAGGTCTGATATAACGCCTCCAACTCGTATAGGTGTTACCGAAAAGTCAGAAATCTGAGTGGAGGTCTCGTAAGTGCTGAAAGAATATGTTGTGGATGGTGGAAAGTTGTCTGAGTTTTATTTGTTTTCTGTCTTAATTCGTGTTTGTTCTTTCTTCTCTTTTCGGCCCGTCTCCCCGGTTTATTATTTGGTAACATGCATGTTCAGTTAATGTTTTCAATGTCATTATGCTAGGAACGAAATTAATGTTATCTTTATTTATTGTTTTCTTATATGATAACATGCTTGAATTGGTTCTTTGAACAGGATTAGCCAAGCAATGGAGCAACGTTAAGGCGGCTTGAAATATCTTACATAGGAAACGAGAAAAGATTTGAGTTAATGGTGTAGTAGTGAGAATGTGGGTTGCAGCCAAAGCTTGATTCTCCTTTCAGTGGCAGATCAACAGAGTTGCGCTCATCTCAAAGACGTTTGGGCAACAGAATAACATAGCAGCAGAGAAACATTCGAACTGGGGATTGGACAGTGCATGAAAACATGAACAGATAGGAAAGGGTTTGGCCATTTTTGATCTGTAGTTTAGATTCTCAGCCATCAGTATGGTACTGCTGATTACCAGTGGATGATCAGTTGCGGCTGAAGATTTCGAATACCATTTTGTGGAGAGGTTAGCATGGTGTAGACAAACGAATTCAAATACCCATCTAATCCTGCATTCTAAGAGCGCTACAGCATTGAAGCTTTTTGATGCTGGTAAAAAGCCCTTGTTATCGACGAGTATGGTCTTGCAAACAGTTATGGGGTGGTTCTTTGGTCCTATCACCACAAAAAAATTGTTGGTTTCCGACGAAAAAATCACCGACGAACAACGTATAGTCGTTGTTTCGTCGGTAATAGCGACGACTCTGCGACCAAAATAATGTAGTCGCTAATTGCGACGAAAGTACGATGAAATTCGTTGTCGCTAAAAGAAAAATAGTCAGTCAGGTGAATTACGTCGGTGATTTGTCGGTGTCTCGTCGCTATTCTGCGTGTTTTTGTTCGTCGCTATTTAGTTTATAACGGTTCGTCGCTATGTCGTCGCAAATGTGTCGCTAAAAGTATAAAATAAATTCGTCGTTTACTAAGTTCTTGGAGTTGTGTATCGTCGTTTTTTTTGTCAATGAAACCCGTATGTGGCAAATGTTTTGAATTACTTTCCGTTCGTAATTCGGTTTGTCGTTGTGTCGTCGCAGATACATCGAGAATTAAACACGTGTATTGATTAAGGAAAAAGAAAGCGGTAATTGGGAAAAATACTCATTCATTTAATAATAAGAAGTTACATTATCAAACGAAAAAATAAAAAAAAATCTAAAAAGAGATGCGGAGATGGGCCGTTCACTCTTCGTCATCGGACGAAAGAGTGGCCGCGACATTCTGCGCAAACTCTTTGAGAAGGCGCTTGAGCTTGTAGTATCTAAATTTCATCTTCCGCAGCCTTCTAGTCATGTAGTGCAGTTGCCGCGACTGCTGATGCATGTTTGCCATCAGCATACGGAAGTCGGCGTCCTGCACCGGCATTTGTTCTTGATCATCCTGATGCGGCGGTGGGCCATAGACAGATACAGAACCCTCTCGCTCAACCGATGGTGGTTGAGGAGGAGGCCCTTCTGGAGGGGCACTGTTTGCCCGTCCACCACGCCTTGGGGTTCTTTTAAAACGACGCGGCATATTTTGATTATTTATAACGTTCTATGTGTGTATGTATAACAGCGGATGTTTGGGGTATAAATAGTGAAATGAGCGACGACATAGCGACGACATAGCGACGCATTTGTCAACCGTTGGGAATGTGCAGTGAATGTGCAGTGTGTGCAGTGAATGTGCAGTGATGACCTTTCGGATGTTATAGCGACGACGTAGCGACGAATTAGCGACGTAAGTTTATCGTACGATGCAACCGTTGGGAACTGAACTGACACTGCCGAATAGCGACAACTTGGCGACGGAATAGCGACGAAACGCGTCGAATAATGTGAAGAGACGTTTTCCGTCGCTGTCTCGTCGGTAAAGCGTCGGTAAATTCAAAAAAAAAAAACCCGCGGGCACTCATTGTATTTAGTTTTTCCCTTTTTCGTCGATACGGTTAGTAGGTTTTTGTCGTTCTATTAAGTTTCGTCGGAGATATAGTTAGGTTTCGACGATACGGTTAATAGGTTTTTGTCGTTCTATTAAGTTTCGTCGAAGATATATATAGTTAGTAGGTTTTCGTTGTTGTATTAGGTTTCGTCGGTATATAGTTGATGTTTAGTCGGTGAATTAGTCGGAACAAATTTTTCTTAACCACATTTCGCGTATACAGGTGCGTCGTCAGGATTCGTAAGAGATTAAACACGTGTTATAATTATTAAGAAAACAAATACGATATTAAAAAAACAAACTTCATTAATATATAATTAAAAATTAAAAATTACAAAATATAATAAGAAATATTTAAAAAAAGCTAAATAGCGAAGAGTAGCCACTCACTGTTCGTCATCCGAACAGAGAGAAGCTATACTCTCCGCACACGCCTTCAGTTGGCGTCTCAACTGTGCAGATTTGGATTTAATCCGCATCTGCCTTTTATCTATGCAGTCGAGACGCTCTTCCTGAACCGTGACATGGGCCTTCACCTCATCTAACATTTTCCACAGATCTCGTACTTCTGTTTGGAGTTCGACAATTTGTCGATCCCGGCGATCAGAGGTCTCTGGTGGGGGAGGAGGTGGGGGAGGAACAGTTGAAGAAGAAGGCACTTCAGTTGGCGGTGTTGCCGCCCTACCACCACGTCCACCACGTCGTGCTTGCGCTTTAGTACGAACCATTTTGGATTATAAAATAGTTGTTTTATATGTTGTTGTGGGCACACGCTGATCCACTGTTTATATAGTGAAATCAGCGACGACATAGCGACGCATTAGCGACGCAAAACATCGTAAGTTGTAAGCATGGGGAACTGGACGGACTGTCTTTTACCGACGACGTACCGACGACTTAGCGACGAAACACGTCGAATGAAGAGACGTTTTGCGTCGCAATGTAATCGGTATTTCGTCGGTAAAAGCATATCAAACGACGTGTTTCGTCGCTGGTCGTCGGTACGTCGTCGGTATATGTGTTTGTTTGTCTCCAGGATTTGTGTTTCTTGTTCGTCGATGTTCGTCGCTAAGTCGTCGGTATATGTGTTTGTTTGTCTCCGGGATTTGTGTTTCTTGTTCGTCGCCGTTCGTCGCTAAGTCGTCGGTATTGTCTTATACTGGGAACGATAAAACCATTGTATTTCTTCTCTCTTCTTCTCTTCTCCCATTCTTCTCTCATTTCAAACACATCAATCATCAATTTTGAACGAAAATACAGAAGTGTGGAATTTTGATTTTTTCTACACACGAAAAAAGATAGCTGCTGTTAGTTTCAAGGTGTAGCGAGAAAATGGATCCGAGGAGAAGCGATAGAAAGTGGATGTACCAGAGAGTAAACAACGGGGAGTGGTGTTTTAGATTTGTTGAAGGTCTCGAAGAATTTATTGATTTTGCGACGAGTAATGAAAGTGGAACGCAGATTAGATGTCCGTGCAAGAAATGCAAGAACCGTAAATATAAGGATCCGGGTGACGTGAGGGTTCACATATTGAAACAAGGTTTCGTCCACAATTACCATACATGGTACTGTCACGGCGAATATGAGGGGGCGTCTACATCTGCAACTGTACACGTCGAAGGGGGACCCGGTCAGGTTAATGCCGAAGAAATAGGCGAGGGATCTCACAACCCATACATGCAGATGGTGACAGACGCAGCCGCTGGCGCATTTACCGGAGAGCAGTTGTTACAAATGCAGGATCCGGATGAACAGCCGCGTACATTCGTGGAGGAAGATCCGAACCCTCAGGCGAGACAGTTTTTTGAGATGCTGAACGCCGCCAACACGCCGCTGTATCCTGGTTGCGGTAGTCACACACAGATGTCCATGATCGGTCGGATGACGAGCATGAAGACGGAACACCGCATGACGGAGAGATTGTACGATGGGATGTGTCAGCTGATGAGGGAATCTCTTCCTGAAGGGAACACAATGGTCGACAGTTTTTATTCGACGAAGAAACAGCTGCAGGCGTTGGGACTGCCGGTTCAGAAAATCGATTGTTGTTCAGAGGGGTGCATCATATACTGGGGCATCAACGAGGATAAAGACATGTGCAGGGTCTGTGGGACAAGCAGGTGGAGAACGAACAAAAGAAACCGGAACGTGCCAAGAAAACAATTTTACTATTTACCTCTCGCCCCTAGACTGCAGAGGCTATACGCATCCGGTGCCACAGCTAGCCAGATGAGGTGGCACGCGGAGCACTACACGAAAGACGGTGAGATGTGCCATCCATCTGACGGCGAAGCTTGGAGGACGTTCGATGCGACGCATCCGGGTTTTTCGTCGGAGACAAGGAACGTTAGGTTGGGTTTATGCACCGACGGGTTCAACCCGTTTGGACAGTCGGGAGAGCAGTATTCGTCGTGGCCTGTAATCGTGACGCCGTACAATCTACCGCCTTGGATGTGCATGAAGAAGCCTTACATGTTCTTGACTGTGATCGCACCAGGTCCTAGGAATCCGAAACAGAAGATCGACCTATACCTGCAGCCGTTGATACAGGAGCTGAAGTGGTTATGGGAGTTTGGCGTGGAGACGTTCGATATATCGACTAAACAAAACTTCCAGCTACGCGCCGCGCTGATGTGGACGATCAGTGACTTCCCGGCTTATTCTATGTTGTCGGGGTGGAGCACAGCGGGGAAATACGCTTGCCCTTGCTGCATGAAGCAAGCGAAGACGATGTCCTTGAAACATGGACGTAAGATAAGCTGGTTCGACAGCCATAGGAAGTTCCTGCCCAGACGTCATTCGTACAGAAGGAACGTGACGGCGTTCATGCCTGGCATTGTCGTTAAGGACACAAAGCCCAAGCTGCTCACGGGTGCAGAGGTGCTGCAGGAGATAGACAGTTGTGGATTCGTGGGGGTCGCTGATGATCCGGACGGCAGTCACAACGCAGACCTGGCTCGTTACTGTATCGGGTGGAAGAAGAGAAGCATATTCTGGGAGCTTCCGTACTGGAAGAGCAATATGATCCGACATAACCTGGATGTCATGCATATTGAGAAGAACGTGTTTGACAACATTTTCAATACAGTGCTGAATGTGCCAGGGAAAACAAAAGACAATTCGAAGGCACGACTTGATATGCGCGACCTCAACATGCGACCGGAGCTGCATCCCGTTGGCACATCATACATGCCGAAGTCCTCGTACACGCTGAATGCGGAGCAGGTCAGTGCGTTGTTATCGTGGCTAGGGACGGCTAGATTTCCTGATGGCCATGTTTCGAACCTGTCGAAGAACATCGACGTGAATAAACGCGGTTTGCACGGGATGAAGAGCCACGACTGTCACGTGTTCATGCAACGAATGATGCCCATTGCATTCCGCGAGCTGCTTTCAACCAATGTATGGGAAGCAATTACCGAGATGAGTCTGTTCTTCAGATGTCTTACAGCCACGAGACTCAGGGCGGATGATATGTCAAGGCTGGAGGGCGAAATCCCAGTGATCATATGCAAGCTGGAAACTATATTCCCTCCGGCCTTCTTTGATTCAATGGAACACCTGCCAGTTCATCTACCATACGAGGCACGTGTTGGTGGTCCTGTTCAGTACAGGTGGATGTATCCGTTCGTTGATTTATTGCAACACCGTTCACCGGGTATATCGAGCGATGCAATAAACAATGAGTTAGATTCCAAGTTTGCTGATTGGTTCAGGTGGCATGTAAGTTTTGTATTTGCCTGTTACGTGTACGATATGTGATACACATTTATTGCCCCGTTGATGTATACTTACTTGTCCTTTTACAGGCGAGCAAAGGTCATCTGGCTGACGATGAGTACGGTTACATTCTGACGCCAGTAGCCGAGGATCCATTGAACAGAGTCGCGCGACACGACATGTGTTTTGTCAACGGGTATAGATTCCACACAGTCTCCCATGCCAGCCGAAAATCGTCGGAGAACAGCGGAGTGTGTGTCAAGCGTTATGACAATAGCCCGGACGAGGATGACTTCTACGGCTACCTTACTGACATCATTGAGCTCGAATATCCCGCATTGCCTATAAAGCGGGTGGTCCTATTCAAGTGCGAATGGTACGATCCAACTCGAGAAGGTTATCGCGTTGGCACAAAGGTCCACGACAAATATAAGTTGGTAGACATACACCAAGGGCGACGGTACAGAAAATACGATCCATACGTTTTGGCTAGTCAAGCGTCCCAGGTGTACTATCTATCGTATCCAACAACGAGGATGAATGCGAGCTCAAAAGACTGGCGAGCCGTGTGCAAAGTGAAATCGAGCAAGTTTGATGTGAGTATACAGACAGTTTCAGATGGTATGGACGCCGCATTTCAAGAAGAAAACCCGTCCGTTCTAGATACGACACATGTTCAACTGCACGACCTCCCTCTAAATGACCCCAACGGAGGTTTTATCGAAATTCATCTCAACATACAACCGTCTGACAATATTGAAGACGTAGTCGAAGACGAATACGAGGATGACGAGGACGACGAGCATGTAGATGAAGATGAAGATGAAGACGAAGATGAAGATGCGTATGAGGATGCAGATGACCAGGAAGATTGACGTTAGCCAAAAATTTGTATGTACCTCTTTATATGAAAGTGTGTATGTGTTGATGTAATTATATTCATGTATATACTACTTTAAATTTTGTATTATTTTTTTTTCGAAAATGATGACACCGACGAGTTACCGACGAAATATTTCGTCGCTAAATTTGAAATAACGACGACACATGAAAAATAGCGACGAACTAAATAGCGACGAACGTTCGTCGCTAGGTCGTCGCAAACTAACGCACATAAGCTGAACTCCCCCTCTTTCTTCCCCATTTCCCTCCTTCCCCATTTTTCCCCTCCCCTCGGCGAAACCTCCCTCCCCCAACCGGCGAAGCCTCCCTCCCTCCCCCGGCGAAAGCTCCCTCCCGCGGCGAAGTTCTCCGTTCACCTCCCTACTTCGGTTAGTTTCTCTTCCTATTTCGTTTTTTTTATTTTAATTAGTTATGTTGTTTTTAATTTTTTTTAATGTCTTGTGGGGTGGTGGTGCTGGGTGTGGCGGTGGTGCGGGGTGCGGGCTGGGTGGCGTGACTGGGTGGCGGGACTGGGCTGGGTGGCGGGACTGGGCTGGGTGGCGGGACTGGGTGGCGGGACTGGGTGGTGCTGGGCGGTGGGTGCTGGGGCTGGGTGTGGGTGCGGGGCTGGGTGTGGTTGGGCGGTGGGTGCGGGGCTGGGTGTGGGTGGGCGGTGGGTGCTGGGGCTGGGTGTGGGTGCAGGGCTGGGTGTGGGTGCGGGACTGGGTGGTGGGTGGGCGGTGGGTGCGGGGCTGGGTGTGGGTGGGCGGTGGGTGCTGGGGCTGGGTGTGGGTGCGGGGCTGGGTGGTGCTGGGGCTGGGTGGGTGGCTGTGGTATATATATGTATATGTGTATAGAATTATGTATGTATATATATGTATATGGTATATATATGTATATGGTATATATGTATGTAGTATATATATGTATATACGGTATATATAGTGTATATATCTATATATGGGTATACATGTATATGGTATATATATGTATATACGGTATATATATATATATATATGTATTTATGGATTTTGTAGTTAATTTTCGTATTTGGGTATATAATTATATATATAAGTTAATTTCGTATTTACATATAAATATATGTAAAATTATTAGAAAATGTTTTTTTGGGTAGAATTATGTATGTATATATATTTTTCGTATTTACATATATTTATAATTATATAATCTATTTTGGTATATATATGTATATACGGGTATATATATGTATATGGTATATATATGTATATGTATGTATATGTTTTTAATACATATATACACGCACAAATACATATATACGGTACATATATACGGTACATATATTTAATTTCGTATTTAAATATAGTTAAATTTGTAAAAACTGTTTTGTAAGAGGTTTGCATATGATTTTCGGTATGATTTGCATTTGTCTTTGGAGAGGCCATTAAGGCTGGGAAACCTCCGTTTAAAAATTATTAATATGTTCCTCTCAGATCTAATGGCTAGTGACGGTTTACCGACGAGATCCACATACCCACCATCTACACAGGACCTTCAAGGAGAGTTCGATGCGTTCATTTCTCAGCATGATACGTATGCCTCGGTTTCGACCGCCGCTCTGGCTGCGGACTCAGACCTTTTACGGTCTGCCGACATGTCCGCACCCCCCAGTCATACGACGCCACCCACACCCAGCGTTTCAGCACCTCATCCGGCGTCTGATGCGGCATCGGACCAGGGTGTCATATCAGGGCGTCGTCCCCTCCCTTGGTCAAATGATACCCATACGTAAGTAATGATTAATTTATTTAACATGTTTTCAAATATATTTCACGCGTTATTTTTTCCTAACAACTTAAACTCTTTCAGGTTTGGATCGGACAATGGCACGCTTTCCGGTTGCATCACCCGGTCCTTCCACCTGAGGCTTGACCCATCTGGATATACCTGGGGCCGTGTCACCCCGGAGACACGTAGGTTCTACTGGGATGAGTTTCAGGTATTCTTACTTGGTGAATTTCATTTTTTGATACGTAATCGATCATTACTTTTCTAACCACGTTTTTACTTTTCCTCCGTATGATAATTGCAGAAGGCGTACAGCTGGCCAGCTGACATCGCCCATGACGTGGAGCAGGCCTGGCGGCATAGGGCCGCCAAACGCTACGGGGACTTCGTCAACTCCCTCAAGACCAAGTCGGAGCGTGACCCCACGTGGATAAGGCCTGCCTACGTATCCGAGGCCGTCTGGGCGGCGTGGGTACAAGGGTGGAGGGACCCTGCTTACCAAGCCCGCAGCGCCCGGAACGCGGCGAACCGGCGCAGCGGCAACGTACAGGGCCCAGCACCTGCCACACACTCAGGTGGTTCGGTTTCCCACGCCACCACGATGCGTTCTATGGTGAGTATTTTAATATTGGATTATAACGACCTTCATTGATTTCATTGGATTATTTACATTCATCGACTTAAGTGGATATTTACATTCAGTGAGTTAAGTGAATTATCTATATTCGTTGATTACTTATGTTGCGCTGTTGTTTTTTTGGTATTCGTATATGGTTACTTTAAGTTGGTACATGTGATTTGACTTGGGAGAGGCCTTTAAGGCCGGGATACCTCCGATAAACGAATAGGTCATGCCGAAATTTTTAAAAATTCTGCATATCACTAACATATTTTATTTCATTCTTTCAGCAACAGGAGACGGGGGAGTGGCCAGCCTCCTACGATCTCTTCTACAAGACGCATCGGAAGAGAGCCTCCGACGGAACGGAGGACTGGATCACAACGACGAAGGCCCGCGATATCAGTGTAAGTAGACTACGATATCATTTGTTTTTTTCCTTAGTTTGTTTTATTGCTAAACCATAACAATTCATATTCTCATTTCAGGACGAGTACAACAGATTACTCGCAGATAGGGGCAAACAGGCCGACAAGAACCGCGCTTATTGGGATGCGGTTCGGACCGTCGGCCCTCAGAATAAGAAGAAGAAGGAGGTGTACGGGGTTGGATCAGCAGCGCCGCGATTCTTTCCCGAAGTTCTGCATCCAGGTGCTTCCTCTGAGGCCAGCACCTCCGCGCCTTCTGCGACGCCAGAGGATATTTCGCGCCTGGAAGCAGATAATGCGGCGCTGCAGTGTGAGATAGAGTCCATCAGGACGAGGCAAGAGGAGAGTTTACAGGCACTGCAGTCGCAGCAGCAGGCGATGCAGCAGGCGCTTCAGCAGGCGCTTCAGCATGCGTTTGAGCAGGCGCAGCATCAGACGATGCAGGTGCAGCAGGCAACGAACCAGCAAATCTTCCAGCTGTCGCAGGTCGTCATGACTTTCATTTCCAACTCCTCGCAGCCTCAGCCTCAGCCTCAGCCCCGCCCTCCTGATGGTCACTCTTCTCCGCATGATCCCCCTCCATCTTCCTCTTCATAGTTTTTTATTTTTTCATTGTTTGTACAGTCTATTTCATTTGTTGTATTGACATTTTCTTTGTACTTTTATATATTCTATCTGACAATTTTACGGATTCTATTTCGTTTGTGTTGTTTAATTATACGAACTTGAATGCGCAAATACCGTATTACTGTATAATATTTGTACAAATGATTTAATATACAAAATAAAATATATTATAGAAATTAAATAATAATAATAAAAACTTTTTAATTAATAATGTATTAATATTATTAATAAATCAAAAAAATTTAAAATTTAATATTAAATAATGTATTTAAAATAATTATTAGTAAATTTAATATTTTTAAAAATAAAAAATACCGACGAACCAGCGACGAAATTGGTCTGTCGCAGATCGGAAATAAAAAAACAAAAATTTAAAATTAGCGACGAAAAGACATATTAACGACGACATTTTGCGACGAAATAAAACGGAAACAAAAAATAAAAAAATAATAAATAGCGACGGTAAAACATATACCGACGAAATTTTGCGACGAAATTATTTGTCGCAGAACATTAATAAAAAAAATAAAAAATACGAAATAGCGACGAAATAATTTACCGACGAAACAGCGACAACAGAATAAAGGTCGCAGACCTGACATTTTCTCGTCGCAGTTTTGCGACGATACACCGACGCAATTCTGTTTCGTCGCAATACAGCGACGCATTGCCGACGAAATTTGCTTTGCGACAAGCCGTATAACTACATTCATTTTCGTCGCTATTTCGTCGCTATATGCCTGTAGCGACGAAATAGCGACGTTTTTTGTCTGTCGCTATATGCTCTTTTTTTTTAGTGTATTCGGAAGATCCTAAGTGGGAAGATGAGACATGCAACTTTTTATTCATTACCTCGGAGCAAACGAGGAACTCAACTATGTTTTCTTTGTGTATAACGTCATTTCCTGTGATTATGTCCAGATTCACAATAATTCCGTGGTGATGTATTTTTCACTTCTTTGAATACTACCACTGGGAACTTACATTCTGGTTTTGAAGGCTCGTATACATACATATCATCTCGATGAAAAAATTCCTTTGTTTCTAGCACAAGGAAGGTGAATTGTCAAACCATTTTCTCATAATCTTCAATTTCCTCACCCCGAAACACTCATGTGAACACATTCACACTGTCTAATTGGTAAATCAGAGTGACTATGAAGAAGGATGAGAATAATAATAGGAGAAGCTGTCTATTTGAGTTCACTAAATCTCTTCACTAGTATACGAGCACACCGTATTCCTATTATTGTGTCATCTATATAGATACATATAGAATCAAGTGTCTCACTGGAAGCAAACTCTCTATCCCTTGGGATGAAGGTATTATTTGTCTACATCTCACCCTCTCCAGAACCCATCGATAGCTTTTGTTGTCATTGAGATATACTGGGTATGGTTATTGTTGTTGTTGTTATACTTACTGTACGAGTAAGCCAATTAGTATTTGGTTGCTTACCGTATAGCTTGGTTGTTGGTGCACTAATTATTGTTCAAGATTTCAATAATATCATATAGGTCTCTTTAACACGGGCCTTGTTATTTTTCTTTTCGATAAAATGCTGTATTGGCTGATATAAAAATTGATCTAATATCTCAGTACAATAAGACTTCTTTGTCGCTTCATCAGATAGCCATTGACAAGTAGATAACTTGAAGAGAGGAACCTCACATCAAGAGATCATGGAAATACAAACCCAGCCTTAGACACAAAAACATGAACTAGTCAATCGTTCACAGAGCAAGCCATCTTTACCTATCCACACGCTGTAAAAAACGTGAACTAGTTACAAAGGACAAACTTTGATGTACGAAATTATTGGCAATGCATAAACTACATTGGAAATACAGGATTCAAGAGAATCACCACACTTGTTTCCATCAGAAGATGTAGTCTGGCCAGTGGAGGGGAAACCTTGCCACTTCCGCTTGAAATGGGCTGCCTTTAGGATCTGCCAACCTTCCAGGGACAAAGTTGAAAAAGCCTTCGATAGATCCAGGAGTTGATGCTAAAGATGAGCAACTTTCGTAAACGAACTCTTCCTCTCCAGAACTCAGAAGTGGATACTTTCCTATAACAGCTTCCCCATCTACCTCGTCCAAAATTGTATCCTGCAGCCGTATGACCCAATGTCTCCAGTACAGTTGGCAAGAGTTGAAGTTCATTCCATTAATGAAGCAGCCCCCAGGCAGCAGAGACATCCGAATGGAATATGCAAACATAAACCTGTCTGACTCATCTTGAAGGCTACTGAATTCAGGCACAAACACAGAAGAAGCACGAACCTTAACACCATTAGTCACTGCAGTTGAACATAGTGGAGGCAGCTCTGGGAAAAGGTTGATGCCCCTAAATCTACCGTCTTGTCTAACACCAATGATGCCCTCAACCAAACGTCGGCCATGCTCTTCAAGCCACAGTAGCAGAGCATCTTGTGGCTGACTACCTTTACGATCATGGACTGAGCTTATCAACGAAACAGGTACACAAGGGAGCATTTCACCGTCATTTGTGAGATTTCGGGTGCCAACATACAGTTGACCGTTGTTACAGTTCAAAAAGAAAACTTTCTCATTGACAGTGGTCGATGATGCTACTACAATGTACTTGGATTTCCTGCTGAACCCCAGCTTTCGTATCATGGCCCTGGTTTCTGCTACCACTTGTTCCAAAGGCAGTAATGCGACATTCATTAGATGGCCATAAAAAGAGTAGCCTCCCATAAGACCCACCAAATTCCTACGTGTTCTTGTAGATAAATTCTCATCTGGCAGGTCTTGACCATCGCAAAAACGATAAATAACCCTAGTTGGAAGGGGCAATTTTACTTTCAAGTTATTCTCAAAAGACAACAGTTTATCCTCTGACAGACCCGTTCGCAAAGTACAAAGTACCTCAGGAAAATTAGTCGCTAACCAGTGCTTAATTCTGCTCCAACATTTCTTAACACGTGTCACAAGGGACCAAGGATACAATGAAAAAGATTCACGCCATTTATAATAAGCTGCTTTGAAAGTAGGAAGTGAGTTACCAAGATGGTCGATTGGGGAATCAAGCTCAAGCTCATCAGCACAGAAGTTGGACCAAAGAAAGTCGTCATCGGAAACCCATGTCCGAAACCTCCGGTTTACGCAGGCCACAGACGCTACTTCTGTCGGAGTCAATTTCGATAGTACTATGTGTGTCGCTAGTCCTCCAATATTCTCTAGGGCCATCGTAATTTTTGTATGTTTTTCCTTGCAAAGACTCAGCAATCAGATGAATTTCCAGATTCGATTCCAAAACAGATGATATGATAAGTTTATTCAACCAGAAAGCAGAGTCGGGGTCGGAGATGAGTGAGTGGCAGCGGAAATATGAAACCGCGAAAGAGGATGCGAGAGTTCAGCCTCAAAAGCTTCGGCCGGTATCTTTCAAGGGAACTGCAAGAACTTTGTCAGAGGCAGCGATTTGGTATGACTGGAGGAGAATTGGAGGTTAATCAATCGGACAGGTAACGGTTTTGTTCTCGTCGCCGGTTGACAGAGATCAGGCCCTTCCGATCTATTCCTTTTTATTTTTTAAGAACTCCGATCTATTCCTTTAACATACCATAATACAATAAGACAGAAATCAAAAATAGGATTTGGAAAAAATAAGAAACAGATAAACAATACCACATTCCAAAAAATAGAAAGTTTGATTTCATCGGATAGAAATTTTGTTTTTAGCAAAACACCCTGTTCTATAAGTACATGTAAATAAAAATGAAAATAAATCTCATTATACGTAAAAGTCTTGTGCAATTCCAGTGTTACAACCATTTTGTTCTTCTCTTATCAATCACCCTGAAATTGTATAGTTATTAAATTTTTATGTGAAGTGTTAAAAGACAAACACCAAATAAATTATCATATTCTATCTAAAGTAGTCAAGTGTATACCATTTTTCCTAGGGTGATACATGTTGATTTTTTTAGGGTGATATATGTTGCACGATCTTATTGAGGGCGTTAGATAATGAGATACGAAAAATGCTAGCAGATCTTTGCCCTCCTAATTCTTGTAGTTTTTTTAACGGGTATAAATGAACCAAGCAGTCCATAAGCTGCTTGAGTTTAGTTTGGATTTTTATTTGATTAGTTTAGTTGAAATAGTTCGAAATTAAACTCGACTCAACTCAAGTACTTAGTAAACCAACCTTCATCATGTTATCTATGATCTGTTAGTTTGTGAGCATGCTATTTAAAAAAAATATAAAAATTATGTCTATTTTGATTTTATATTAGTATTTTTGTTTGATATAAATAATAATTAAAGGTGATATTTGATAATATTTGAAATAGAATAATTTTTTTCATGTTCAAAGTGATACAGGTTTGAAAATATTGGCTAAAATTGAATGTTTATATTTATGCCTACAAATTTCAAAAATTATATTTTTGCTATCTTTGAATTCTGCTCGAATTCGACTCGACTTTGATAATGCCGGAGCTGGAGCTTGCGATTGAAAGGAACTCGAAAATTTGTAAAAATGTTCAGCTCGATAACAATATGATTGATTCGATTAGGGATATTTTCTAGTGAGGATGTAAAAGAGTGCGTTAAAACTTTGTTGAACATGGGAAATGAAAAAAAAAAATTGAGACGAAAAACACACCCTTGTTAATTGTCCAAAAAAGGGAAAAAGAAAAATTGTTTTAGAACTCATTGGATCATTTATTATTAGGAAAAATTACACTTAGACCTCGTGTAGTTTGGCTTAATTCCAAAACTTTCCCTCTCATTTGGAATTATACATTTATCTCCCTTATAGTTTGAGTTAAAATGTCACCGACCAATTTCCGGCATAGGTTGGGTGAGATCTATTTCGATTCTCTTCTAAATTCTTAGATGGTTATTACAGGATTCTTTTTTCTTTGACGAAGCCCACAATTATTGCATTTTAAACTCGCTTTGGTGGGAAATTTAAGTAGATGTTAAGGCCCAGTTGTGCTGACCTTGTCCAAGCTGACTTTCCTGTTGATTTAACTGCTGAGCTGACTTTGTTCGAGCTGAATTTGTTGCTGACCTATCTGAATCTCGGTCGAGCTGACCTGACCTGACGGAGTTGACCTTTTGCTGACCTTCCTGAACCTTGGTCGAGCTGAGCTGACCTGATGAAGTTGATCAGACCAGGCCGAGCACAATGATTGGATAGAGATTGCGCAGGCATATCTGATTATATCTAATTGATTCTTTATAATTATCGCATGTCCGTGATAGATTTGATTCGTATTTATCATTATCATACTTGTATCTATCATTACCATAATTTGTACTATCCTAATTGATAATGATCATATTAGTTAGATTTATCTTGTCCAATTATATCTCTATAAATTGTTAGATTTATCTTGTCCAATTTTATCTCTATAAATTGATGTATTGGAATAACATAAAACGGCAGATTTGAAGGGACAAGTATTGTTTTACAGTAAATATATAGATAAATCCAAATACTGTTATAAATGTTTGAGTAAGAGACAAAAGAGAAAACCAACTACGGTTCATATCCGGAAAATCTTGATTGCATCTACCGCTACTTTCTTTACATGGGTTTAATTGAAAATCGAAACCCGGGATGTGTACTAAAAAAATTTACATGTTACTTTCTGGTAAAAAAAAAAAAAAAACTGCAGAGACTTTGCCTCATCCGAGTTACAAGAAATTCAACTCTTCACAAGACATTCAGTCTTGACATGAGACGAAGGAAGAAATCTTCTTTGCAAGGAATAGTTAAACCACCCATAGGATGATCAAATCCATACTCTTCCTCTGCCTTGCGTAACAAGTCTTGAAACGAGGGATAATTCAGGTACGATATCGGAACGATGAATCTTTTTTTCTTCATTGAATCTCCAACATATACAGCAAGATGCCTTTTTGGAACATCCGTCTGATTTCTTGATAGAAGAGATCGCAACTTGTAGAGTTGCCTTGCATTAGAAGAAATCACACTTGGTAATCGGACACCCATTTTTTTTTTTGTTTATGATTTATTGTGCACAGGAGAAGCAAAAACAAAATTGTGAGTGAGTGAGTTGATTTGGAAATATTGGTTGTTGATGAATTTGCAGAGATGGGGTGGCTGTATTTATAATCATCTAATGGTTTCAGATCAATAATGGATGGATAACTAATTAAGCCATTGAGGGGCCTAGTAGTTCACCAAGACTATGTGACATACATTAAATGTAACATGGCTTTGATCATATATTCAACGGAAATTTTTCTGTAGCAGTGTGGTAATGACTAATGATTGGCCTGCATGCTTTTGCAATTTCGTTTAACGTAAAAGCAGTATGGGCCGCCGTCGATGTTGGTGGAGCCTCTCAACAAGTTGGCTTCGTCGTACGATGGAACTTTGCATGTTACCCCATGTCACCAAAGCCACGTGGATTGGTTGGCAAAGGAAATTTGCATGTTCTGTGGTGGAGAAAGTATCCTCTGTTGTAAAAATCATTAAGAGATCTTTTCTCCTCCGAAGGCAAATCCACAATATAAGATATCTTCGTTGAAGATCGCAGAAACAAAAGGGGTTGAAATTCATTGTATTAAAACTTAGATCAATTCATATAGTAGTAGTCCAAATAGTTTAACAGTTTAGTTTCATGCTAAGACTCGAACAATTCTAAAATTATTGAAATCTGGTAAGTCTAGAGTTGTATTTCATTTGTATGCAAAAACTCCAATGAATAATGTTGTACAAAGAAGCTGTTGAATGAGTGGAGGAGGTGAACCAACATTGATGAAACATCATATATGTTTGTTTGTATATATGATGATCAGAGGACAGTGACAATTCACCTTGAGGTTGGCCCTCGTACGTTTCAAACATGCAGCAAATGCGGGTTTCTTGCATTCAAATCATTGGAGTTAGTTTGGGTGCAAAGGCATATGAAGTGTCTCCTAATCATGTTTACCTTCGGTCTATACAATAAATGTATCCACCGCAAAATTCTCTCCACTTGTTCCCACATATTGGCCACCCTATCCTATGAGAAAAAGTAGATTTTTTTTGGTTACACAAAAGCCACATTTGTAGGTCACATGATGATCTATGTATTGTTCAGAAATGTAAGACGATTTTAAGCTATAGGAACAACACCTATGTCTAAAATGTATGGGTAGAGTTTATACATCAATCTATACACGATATACACGTAAGCGTATAGAAAAGCTTAAGAAACGTTGCAACTTGAATTATAAAAGCTTAAGCTATTGCTTAATTTGATGTATTTTAAACTACTCGTATATGTGAATTAAGCCATTGCAAAGAAGAGTAGTTGCGTTTCACAGTAGTTTAACATATATCAAGATAACACGTAGTTTTACATATGGACTTTTACAAGCACCGTAGTAGTAGTAGCCTGTAATGATAGTATTCTTTTTATTATAAAAAACAGTGTCCGCTACATGATGTTTGAATAGAAGATCTCTTGGATCATATGTTAATTTATTATATCTTCCAAAAACTTAAAATTTAATTAATTGAAGAAGAGAGTAGGTTAACATATCTCAACTTAATAGGATTTTAATGTTATGAACTGAAAACTTCACTCACCATAAATAGACTATCCATTCATTGCTGATCACTAATGGAATACCAAGTTATTGGCTGCTTTTCAATTAAATTAGCACAATAACACCTCAAAGCTTGTTAACGCTGCGAAGTTATGGAAGAGAGTGTGGGCGTTCCGGTGTACTAGGTTTCCACGTTTTTGTATGGTCTAAGAAGGGGACAGACTTTTTTGCGATCTGATATACGAAGCCTTACTCTACATTTATATAAGAGGCTGTTTAAGTTATGGAAGAGAGTGGTATGTTAAAATGGTTATAACTGGCCCTTCACTTGAAATGTTCTGGTTCAAGAAGTGGTTTGTAATAAAGACTAGCTAGAATGGTCTGTAATTTTATAAGACTAGAAACATGATAGCACTATTGTGTAAACTTAGTTCAAGGAAAGGCAGGTAAATGCTCATTAGCTGATTAAGTTTTTTCTAATATTATTGAATAAGAGATATAATAGAAAGAAATTAAGGAAAATCTGCAATGTATTGGCAGGCAGTTAACTTTACATGGGTTTGATTGAACAGGGGATATATGCTTTCCTAAACCTTTTTTTCTACCGCAGAGACTTTGCCTCAACGGATTTACAAAAGACAAAAAAACTCAACGGATTTACGAAAGACAAAATTAAACTAATCACAAGATATTGAGTCTTGATATGAGACGAAGGAAGAATTCCTCTTTGCAAGGAATAGTTAAACCGCCCATTGGATGATCAAACCCGAACTCTTCCTCTGCCTTGCGCAACAAGTCTTGAAACAAAGGATGATTCAGGTACGATATGGGAACAAGGAATCTCTTTCTCTTCATTGAATCTCCGACATATACAGCAAGATGCCCTTTTGGAACATCCGTCTGATGATGTCTTGATAAAAGAGATTGCAATTTGTAGTATTGCTTTGCGTTTGAAGAAATCACACTTGGCAATCGGATACCCATGTTTAGTGTTGTTGTAGCTATGTTTTTCTGCAGATGTTAAAAAAAAAAACGAAGGGGAGTTGTTTGATTTTGAAGCTTGAATTTTGATGAATTTGCTGAAGTGGGGTTTCTGTATTTGTAGCTGAATTTGGTGATGTAGTTTGATGAGATACATAATACAGATGGATAACTAATTAAGAATGAAGGGGCCTAGTTGTTCATCACATGTCACATGGCTTTGATCAGAACCTCAAATGATTGGCCTACCTGCTTCTGGAAGTCCTTTCACACCAAAGCAGTATGGGCCGCGTCGGTTCTGGTGGATCCTCTCGACTTTATAATTTCGCTATTTTACCAGGGAATTTTGTATGTATTACCCGCATTTCATTAATTCCATTCCATGTGGCTGGTTGGCCAATCTTCTCTTTGCTATATCAATCGGTATTGTCCCATATTAGCTACTTTAATAAAAAAAAAATATATGTGTTATATGAAGATGAATAACAATACTCATTGCCTTAAGGTTTTGAGTAGATATATTCTCAACTCGGGCTTTTGTTCATTTTTCTTAAAGAGAATACTTACATATCCCGCTGGATTTTGAAATAATTTAAAATAGTTGTAGAGTTTGACGTTACAGGACAGGTAAAACATATAGTTTTGACACACTTTAATAAAAGAATAGGACACACATATATATAAAGAGAGACCTTGGATCATCATACTAATGTGATGTAGTACCATAAAATGATTGTTAAATTTTCGATGGCTTATTACTTGCAATTACACTGCCATTGCATTCGTAAATGGTAAAACTCCAAAAGTTAATAGATGCAAAAGAATAGTGCAAGGGCCATAAGTTAACGGAAACGGAAACCATGATACTCTCAATTTCTTTTTTAATTAGTTACACTATTATATATATAATCTGGACACATAAAAAGACGTTCTCCACACACTAAGCTCCCGTGTTTAATGCAGAGTTCGGAGAGAAGCTAAGGCAACGGATATGATTCATACCCAACACGTTAGGCCTCACTTATGGGACTGAACTCTCTGAGTAACGCGCAAGTTCATGAGGAGGGTAAATTCTTTCAAGGGTATTGGATAAAACACCATGATAACGATTTTCTGATGTAAGTTGATCAGTCATGATGTAAAGGAAATTCATACAGTGCATGGTTGTGAAAGATGAATATGTTTTTCAGGTTAAATCATTGGCCATCAGTAATTAAAACAATGTTCACACCAATTATTAAATATTTAGGACCATCAGCTTAATCATTCTGGAATTTTATTATTCAGGTCAAATGATTGACTACAACGTTCACCACGGACTCTTATAGTTATACGAACCATCAGCTTAATCATTCTACTGATCGACGTGGAGCATGCATGTATGATTAACATATCCTTTAATATTAGTCATTATCGTTCATTAATCATAATCCAACTGTTAAACAGCTGGTTGATCTAAAATACTCTCTCACACGCTTTGGAGTCATCGCCAATTTGTTAAAATCCCTTCACAGGCAAGGCCTTTAAAGAAATTAATGCTTTATCTATACACTTTCAGTTTTTTACTAGATAAATCTAAAACACTTTATCGATACAATTTAAGTTCTAGTCTATTTGCAATGGAATCAAAACACATTCTTGGAATATAATGGAATAAAGAAAAATGACTCACTAAATTGGCTAGCAGTTGATCGACATAGCTTGACACATCATTATGGGTCATCGGAAAACAACTCTGTGTGTTTCTAACACATGTGTATGATTGCGTACATCCGATCTCCGTACTCTGACATAGTCAGGAGCTAAGACAACGGGTAATGTTGTTGTTGATACACTTTTAGTTCTAAAGAAATGAATACAACTTGGCATAACAACATCAGCCCGGAAAAAAAGCTGCAAAATACTAGTAGACCATTAAGAGTCAAGCCGAAGATCACTCTAAACTTCATACATAAATGAAAAAGTTTCAGAATTGAGTGAAGTTAATGTATCTCACTCGATTCTATCATAAACTATCAGTTACAGATTCTCACCTATCACCTTCCTAGATTTACAAAGGAAAAATCTCTTATCAGAACGCTGACTTTGTGCAGCACAAACTAGGAAGAATCCATAACACAAGTGAGACTAATAAAATAATCTTCAGAGCAGGGAAGAGTGAGACCTCCTGTTGGAGGATCGTAGCCAAACTCTTCTTCTGCCGACAGCAACAACTCTTGAAACAAAGGGTGATTCAGATGAGAAACTGGTATCACAAAACGTCTATATGTTTCACTCACATAAACTGCCAAATGCCCTTTTGGGACTCGACCATCATTTGGTTTTGAGAAGCTCCCGTTTCTTGGTGACAGAGTTCGTCGAAGCTTCTGTTTGGCTTGAGCCATGCTACCTAATTGGAATCCCATTTTCAGGAATAAAAGACTGAGAGATCGACGAGTTACTAGTTAAACTTCTTCTGTGTAAGAAGATGAAATGGAAAATGCTGGTGTTGGTTGGATAAAGATTTCAGATGCAAGCACATATATATAGTCTCCAAGAAAGGTAAAAGCAGTTAAGAAAATATGATGGTTAACTGATTTAAATAAAAAAATTAATAAATGTCAAATTGCATCACATGACTTTGGATAGTCTATTTCAAGGCAAGTATTGGCCTACCACTCTGGACGAGCACAACCACCACTGCAACTTCCTTCAATAATTACTTGGATATAGCGCACCTAAAACTGCACCGGTGATAATGACAAGTATTATCACTTCGACTAGTAACAATCAACGTTGTTGGGCTCCACCACTGACATAGGTTAACTAGTCCGCTCTAGGTAGCTTGCTGGTCAGTGCAGCCTATGGGTCCCAGATTACTAAATCAGCGGGTTGCGACCGATCCAGCTCGACTCGACAAGCAGTGAAGCGTCAAGCAACATTCACCTCGGCTTAGTTTCACTCTGCGAGTTAGCTCAAACCATGCCACTCCAACATTTCTCCTTGGCCGCGCTGCCGAGCTGGCACACCTCAGCTCAGCTTGGCCCCACACGCTCGAGCAAATACCCGCCACCGAGCACCCTTGGCCATGCACCGTCACATATGACACCATATGACAACCATGCAGACGAGACCAGCTAGCGAGGCAACTACGTGTCATCACTTCATAGCTCCTCGGTATGCACTATTCGCCCCATATGCATAAAAGAGAACGAATCCCCAAGGGAGAAAGAATGGCAATCAATAGAGAGACTAAGCTCACAGCCACAAACACCACCGAAAAGCCACCAATGCAGTAGGACAAAGCCTCAAACAAGTTATTCTGTCATATATCTTTAACCAACCACCATGTTTATACCCATAACCTAGGAGCCAGATGGTTTTCTTCGGGCCAGAAGCCTCGGGACCTCTAACATCATTTGTCCCATGCGAGTTTCGGGAAACGTTATCTCTGACGACCAACTACGTCTCAACAAGATGCTAACGACATTATCGTTCGGATCATCTCTGATTCTTAGCGAAGATCATCTCTGTGTGTGTAGAAAGATCTTTTTCGTTTGACAGCAAGCGCAGACAGATGTCTGAAAGGCCGGGGCATATTCCTACGGGAATTTGGCTCCCAATGTAGTGGTTTCTTGGCTAGCACACAGAAATAATAAGTGCTCCATATGAAGTTCTTGATTATAACCATAAGTGCAACCTGACAAAATAGACTCACAATTACTAGATCTACTAAAGTTCAGTAGATTCAGATAGTGCATTGCTTTTATTGTTACAAAATATTATACTCCAACCGGTTTTATTCTAATCCTAGTTGCCTTAGTAGCACTTGCAACATCAGCAAAGCATTGCAAACTCAGGACAATATAAATATTAAAATTCCTTGAGTTCTTTATCAAATTCATCGTGCTAATGCGTTTCTAGTTTAGCCAACTCCATAAAATATTAATCCGTGTCCATCTTGGATGTCCATCCTCAGACATGCTCACTATTTGGACCAATCCTATATTCAGACCAGCTTGTAAATACAATGGAGATTAGGATGTTATACAATCTTCTCTTTCCAGGTTTTGACCTATCAGCACCAAATTGGTTATGTTGTTCCTTAACATTGATGATACAATCAACCAAGCTTGTCCTTGACAGGTCTAGAGTAGTGCTTGTTTGAGTCCTCATATGAATATTTCTTGAATGATATTTTGCATTCTGGAACAGAAAATCCAGACATTGATGGAATACACATGAAGCTGTCGAATCAGTGAATGAGGAGAACCAACATTAGCATAATAACATGTTTGTTTATATGATGGGTAGAGGACAATGACAATCCACCTTCAGGTAGGCCCTCGTGCATTTCAAAGATGAAGACTTCTTCAGTTCAAATCATTTGCATTAGTTAGGGTGCAAAGGCATATGATAAGTCCTAATCATGTTTGCCTTTGGCGTAGACAATGAATGGATCCACCGAGCAATTTTCATCACTCGTTTCAATGATAGACCATCCTAATCAGTTGTAAATTTCAAGCTTGAGAAATTTCGCAAGTGGAATGATTATGAATCCGGTATCCGCAGTACACAGATTCTTCGAACTATTGCGCATAGTAACCTTATTTAATGTTGTCCTGTTTTGCTGATCTGGTTAAAGACAATAGCTCATGTGATGCTTCACGCCCTTCTCTGCTGCTTCTAGGTCCCATTGCAGAAGAGGCCCTCAGGCCTGCTCGGCTTGCTTGATCACTAATTGTTAAAGATGGATTACGATTACGATTGATCTTGTTTTACCATGTATAAATCATTCTATAAATTGTAGATTTGTGTATATCTTAATTGATAGACATTAGCCTACTGATTAGCTATGATTTAGCAACACATGTCAAATTGTATCCTATAAATTTATGTAATTGAATGAAGAAATGTAGATTTGGATTGCCAAATATTTCTTAATATGGTTGCCCATTTATTGTCTCTCCTCACTCAACTACAGATGTTCATGCCTGACTTGTGGTTTGTGATTGAGCATGGACATTTATTGTCTCCTCTCATCCAAGTCTAGATATTCATTCTAGCTTGTGGTTTGTGATTGAGGGGTTTCTACGGCGCGTGTATATGTCAAACCATGTTGCCACGTAAGGGCGGGTGTTAATAATATTGTCCCACATTACACACTTTGAGAAAAAAAATAGATGGGTCACATGAGAATAAGATATCACCACTCATTACATTAAGGTTTTGAATGGATATATGTCTCACTTTATGTAACCCTAATTTCAACACTAATCCCGTAGTCAAATCAGATTCGTAAACGTTATGCTTTGATAAAAAAAATTATTATAGATTTAACACAAAAAACTAATAAATATTATACTATTAAGAGAAATAACACCTTTGTTATCTGTGCGGTTGAGTTTTATACTTTTTTTTTTCCGAGAAGAGGATCGATTTATTGAAGAAATAATAGTTCAACGTTTACATAAGAGTGTGTCTATCTACAACTCAATCTACTTAAGTAAACAGTACATTTTTTGGGCTACTACCAACTGCACATTCGATATTACGTGTTGTACGTGCAATCTCGCTATAAATAGCCACAGGCGGAGGAAGATACGTGACACTACCATGCATATATTGATTCCTCCAAAACCATATGTAGTAAACTGCCGTGCGAAATCCGTATCTCCATTCACTTTGGCCATTGAAACAATGCCGCAATTTGCCCAAGTTTGAATGCACCCACTCCTCAATCTTCTTAGTCCGAAAGAATGTATAGTTCTCATCAGGTTCAAGCAGTAGCCGCCAAATACCTCTTGCCCAAAAGCAAACTCTCAGTGCATATAAACAATCCTCCTCCTTTTGTCGACAGATACCGCATATCCCGTCTACGTGCATACGATGTCTATAGAGGAAGGATGCCATCGGTAGCAATCCACGACTGACTTGCCATAAAAACACACTGAGTCGTCCCGGACCTTTTATTGCCCATATAGCTGCCCATGCTTTGCTAGGTGCATCCGCCGCTTTTGAGATGAGATACTCATACGCACTTGCAACAGTAAATTTACCGGAGGTCATGTGTTGCCATTTGAATGGACTGTGTAGATCGGAATTATCATCATTATGTACTTCCGGAGTTTTATACCTTTTTTACAAAACCGTGTATGAAACATATGATAAAAAAAAGTCAAAGACCTAATTTTTTTTTTAATTGTTTCCCCTTCTTCTCCACCTTCCTAGGGGTGAGCAAAAAAACTGAGAACCGTAAAACCGAACCAAAACCGAACCGAAAATATGGATTTTAAACCGAACTGAACCGTTTAAGTTTCACGGTTCGGTTCCAGAACCGTTTTTCTGCTTCACGGTTCCGATTCGGTTCCTAATTTCCCCAAACCGTTAGAACCGGAACCGAACCGTATAAATAATAATA